>BOPP01000018.1:12642918-12661895 GCA_017312745.1 Gryllus bimaculatus | reverse complement strand
GAGCGGGACGGGCGGGCAGGGCGAGCGGAGCGGAGCGGAGAGCGGGAGCAGGGAGTGGGGAGCGGGGCGGGCGGCAGGCCCGCTGGGGGCAGTGCGAAAGGCGAAGGGCCCGCCGCGGCGCCAGTGCCCGTCGCACCGCGCCGCCTGTGACATTTCTCTGAAATCCCCGGCGGCCATTAATTCAACTAGCTCGCACTCTTTAACGTAACCGTATTGTCCACTGGGGAGAGCCCCGGACGGCATGGAGGACAGGAGCGCCATATGGATGTAATTCAATTGTACAAGTCGCGGCATTACACATACAAGCCACATCTACGGCAAGAAGTTATGCAAAGAGCTAAGGTATTACTTTATACGTACTCCAGGACACTTTGTAACAAACCGATGCAACTTCCATTCTCCAGTTGCACGCCCCCTCCGTTTTGTTGCCGCCGATGGCTCTCCAGCAGTGGATACGAGGGGTGATTTTATCGCGGAAGGTCAAATGGAAAGTGCTGTTAACGCTTTTGAATGTCAAATGTTTCAACATTTCATTCGCAGTACCTGAATATTTTTAAAAAAGCACTTGAAGTTCGTTCTTTGATATTTCGATGCTATTCAAACCCATATAATTTACGCGAAGAGTTCTTGAACTCAAGAGAATATTGTGGAAATCCAGAAACAATCGCTGTGAGACTAGACTGAAATTGGCAATGCCTTTGACAAGAGAAATTGCTTATAGAAATTGTGGAAATGTATGAGTTCTAAAAAGGAAGTCTCCATTACTAACAGCAATAAATGACGTAATTCTTACATGAAGGAGACTTATGTTCCTTTCCCACCTGGGACGGTTAGTGATGGTGAGTTTCTGAAAAAAAATTACATATTTTAAAGGATACGAAAAAGAGCGTTATCATAGGCAGGTACAGGCAGACACAGTCGTTTTGCTAGCATGATTTTTCGGTATCATGGTCTCACAAAACATTTATTCTGGCTACATCACGTGTTAGAGGATTTCCACCCCGAAATTTAGCAAATGGATTTATCCACTTTTTCGTTATCAGGACATTGTAATAAACGTTTTTTTCCGTAAATTCGTCTCTTTTTTGCGCAGCATTACATAACTTACATTCTCGTATTCTACATTCACTACATACGTAGTGAGAAAGTAAAAAAAACTATAACAGGAGAATGTTACATTAAATATTAAGAATCTCTTAACAGCTTAATTCATAAATGAAGATTAGCTGTTATTTCCAGTTTACCACTATATGCCTTTGTGATGGTATATTGTATTTTTATTTAAAGTTTTGAAATTACTTATGACGCAAATATTTCGGCTACATATGGCTTCATTTCCGAAACCAATTGCTATATGGTCAAAACGTGTTTTGACTTAAAAATGAAATCTTGATAAGAGAGGCTAAACATTTCACTCATTAAATGTAAATTATCGAAAACAACCAATAACTACATAATAAACACATATTGATGGAAAATGTAGTATATAGAGAGTCACACCAACTATGAGCCACTCTCATAACATTTAAACGGTTCACGAAACGAAAATGCATTTTTCGCTCAACAATAAAGCATCATGGGGCATGTAATATGGTGTAGATATATTGTCAGAAATATTTTTATTTTGTTATTATTTTTATTAGTAATTTCATTTTATTTGATTTTGTAAATGGATTTTTTTTCTCATTAGCAATAGATAGATCATAAAAAGAAGATTGCAATACTGGAATATATGTTAATGTTTTAATAGTATTTTTAGTAAAAAATTATACTTTCTAACGTGATTTTAAATTAAACGCGCAATATTTCCTGAAGCAACCATCGCAGCTAACGCCTTTGGATAAAGCGGCCTTTCCTCTCTCCTAGCAAAAGTGCCGGCTCTACAAAGCCCATCATCCTGAAAGGCGACAGTTACAAGGGCTGCTACAGTAAAACGTGTATATTTTATTTAAAATCACGTGTCAGAAAGTATAACTGCATACAAAATACTAACATATGATACATCATGTATTTGTATTCCTCTTTTCATGACCTATCAATTGCTGATGAGAAAAATATACATAGTTCCATTTAAAAAATCAAAGATGATTACATTTCTCAAAAGCAAAAAATATTTCAAACAATATCTCTACAGCATCTTACTTGTCCCATGATTCCGAATTGTTGAGCGAAAACTGCATTTCGATATCGTGAACCGTTTGGAAGTTATGGGTGGGCCCATAGTTGGTGGGACTCGCTATATAAGGAAGACGTTTCTGAAAAAAATATAACTGAAAGTCAATTCAAAGACTAACAATTTACAATGCATATTTGAATTATTGTAAATAATTTATAAACCATGTTTCGTATTTAATATTATTTAAAACGTAATTTTTAGAAGAACTTCCACGTACATTTTTGATACGTTACAATTGGTTAAAAAGACATTAAAAATAGAAGAGTGTGAAAAGTAATACGTATGTTTCTCTCAAACGTACGCTGCTTTGATTAATCAAGGTCTTTGGTGCTAATCTCTTACATACATCTGCAGAGCAAGTCGAGCAAAGCAACAGGTCCCGTTTTAGTGTTCATATCATGCGTTTATCTTAAATCCTCGCAATTCGTTATCCATAAAATCCCTAGAAGTTCAAGATGTCTTAGATTGCAATCTGAAACAAGCGCAAAAAATGTTTAATCCAACGCAAGACAATAGCTGTATAATCCAATTAGGGGTTTAACTTCCACGGACGTTTGAACAATCGGATAATTTCAAAAATCACAGTCGGTTTAAATCAAATTTGTAGTTCGTTGATGCGTCTTCTACTACTCGGGAGGAATAATTTTTAATTCTCAATTTTTACGAACATGTTTTTTGGTTCTCTTTGTTGAACTATGTATAGAATAAGATTAGGATGGTGATTCTGGAGATCCAGATGAAGTGAGCAGGCTATACTGCTCCTTCACATTATACAGTTTTTACTGTGATTTTACAATAATAAATGAAATTTATCTTCTAGAAGGTAAAAACGAATTTCATCAGTAACGTTTATTATTATTATTATTATTATTATTATTATTATTATTACATTGTTTTCCCAATACAATAGACGTTGATTCCAGAAAACGATATAATGATTATTTGAGCTTACTTACCAGGCATAACTATCTTCTAAACATTTTTTTATGAATAAAAATTAAGCAAGATTTTAAATCAAACGAAACAGAACAAAAGTCATCGTATTAAATTTTCTTATGATAGAGAGATGACGCACATAAACAATCACAATTCAACTTGGATATTTATACATTCGAAAATAATATATATTCTATGACTATGACTATTCACAAAATCTTTCATAGCAAGTGTTATTATTTCGACACAGTTTAGACAGTTACTTAAACTTTTTGTTAGTTGAAGACTTAGAAATTAAAGGCAGTTGTTAAAAAAATATTACAAAGACTTGGAATTCCCTCAATACATAAAAAAATAGTACTCACTGCACTTGTTTCACTCCCTTAATGATGAATCAAGTCTCAGAATTCACAGGCGCTACGATAGTTTTCAAACTGTGTAAACTGTTTTGTCATTGTTCGTTTTTTACGTAACAACTGGTAAATGTAAATCGATTCAGTCAATTTTAAAAACAAGTTTTCTTAAAGCACGTTTAATATTGAAGCTAGAGAATTATTTTGCAATGTAATCTATTCCAGGATATTAGATCTTGGAATTATTTCAGATACACACAATATATTAGTCATTTTTCTTTCCGTATTTACTCTAGAAATTCTTTTCTAAATACATTTGTCAATACTGGATCTTTAAATAATTTCATTTACATTTTTTCGAAATATGAGTCATTATTGCGATTTTTGAGAAATTTTTCTTGAGAGTGATATGGAACAGAGCATTTAAAATATTGAAACTAGAAATATCATTCTTAATGCAGTCTATTTGTCTACATTAGATATTTAGATTCCTTTATATAATTTTAAATATTTTATAGAAAATGAGTAGGTTACAAGGTTTTTTGAATTTTCTGAAATGTAAAATTAAATATATTCTAGCAGTACTTGTCAATGAAAATATTTCTGAATATTAGATGCTATTGTAGCACCACAGGTTTTACGTTCTTACATAATACGCACGTGGTGCGGAAGATTTATTTTATTACTGCAGCGAAACGTGGCGATTTTTCGACAGAAAAACTCGTATTGCTAGTCCCTGACTCGTCCCCCCCCCCTATAGGGCAACTCTTGCGCCCCTATATAGTAAATTACTTCCTCTAATACGCTGTATATTCATAATTCACGTTTTAATGGTCCTTGATATCGGAAAAAGTGGTTTTCGGCAAAACGTCTTTCTGCCTGTCTGTCCGTCTGAGGATAACATCAAAATAACAGCTCATAGGATTTTCTCGAAAGGTGATATTCCCTACTCGATATGGGTGCACTCTCCTATTTTTAAACGAATCTTTTGGTTTTGGAGGTACTTTTACATTCAACCAAGAAATTTTCAAAAAAATCTCAAAAATGGCTCTAAAGTTTTGAATAATTTGTTTCTCGGATAGAGCAAAGGTTTCACGCGCCTGTTCAATCCTCCCGAGTCACTCCCTCTTAGTCACTCCCTTCATGAACAGAGAATTCTTCCCGGTGGCAACGGGGCGCGAACAAGAGGGAACCTCGCGGCGGCCACGGACACGCAGGGGTGGCGGAGGGTGTGGAGGAGAGAGCGGAGGCGGAGACGGAGGCGTTTGCCATGCGGCGCGCGCGTCTGTCCCCAAGAGCGAGCCACAGGTTTATGAAGTAATCGATATATCGGCACCAGTGGCCCACGGCTGCATGCTAATGTGATCGTGTCCCGACGGCCCGGAGACGACTAATGGACGTGCCAACGAGTGCCAAGTAGCTGCCAAGTGGCGTGCGCGCTGCTGCGGCCCGGGCGGCTGGTCTCGGCTCAGCTCGGAGCGGGCGAGCGGCAGGCGCGCATGGAACCGGCCCTCGCCCCGCGAATCCGCCCCACCCTTACCGGGAGAGGTGGCTCAGGGTTTCAACTAATGTCACTGCAGTGCCTCTGACTGGAAGGTCCTAGGTTCGAGTTCCGACGGTGGCAGGATTTTCGACACTAGCTAGATCGAATTCAGTCGCAGTATGGAGGATAACTAGCAACCGGTGTCTCTGATCGGCAGTTTTCCGAGGTTTCTCCGATAAACAGGCGAATGCCAAAGCGGTACCCTAACGAACGGAACGCGTGTGATCTTTCATTCGTCTTCCTTGTTCTATCCTCATTCCTTAGTAACACACACGCACACACACATGTTCTCACAAACACATTTGGCGAGAGACCGATCGGGAGCTTAGAGCTTGCCCCGACTGGGATGGTACCCCGCTGGTGGGAGATGCCCGGTCGGAGAAAACTCACTTAACTGACGGTAGTCGGCGCCGGATCTCAGCATCCATCGGGGAAAGATCACTGCCACCCCTCGAGGAAAATACATCCACTACAGTTACGGAACTCATAAACTTAGCAGTTAGCGCACCCGATATCACTAATCAATTAATCGAAACTGCCTCACCCTCGCATGTTCGTCCCACCCTCGCCTGTCCTCCACCCCTTCCCCCTCCCCCAGATCGTCCTTCCGCACCTTTTCCTGCTTCCTTTGTCGTTCCATCCCGTTCTTCTGGGCAACTTCCGCTTCCACTCGGTCGTGGACCGTCCTCCCCCCCACTCCGCCAAACTGCTCCTTTCCCGCCATACACCCCAACACTGTCTCCGGCGTTAGCCTCCGTCCCTACGCTAGCCACGCTAGGTTCCCGCCGGCCTTCCTCGGCGGACGGGCGATCTTCATCGAAAGCCGAATGCGGCATCATCGACTTTAAAGGGGTGCTTTCCTATTCCAAGGCGTTCCTCGCAGAAAACTTCTTACAGATCAGCCCTCGAAACTGCCGTGGGAACTCTGCGGCGTGGGCGGGCGGGGCCCTGGGGCGGAGGGGAGGCGGGTGAGAAGGCGCCGCGTGCCGCGTGCGCGCGTTGCCGGCCGCGGGCCGCCGCCCGAGAGCGGCGGCGGGGGCGGCGGGGGCGGGCAGTGAGGTTCGCCGGAAATCTCGCGCACGCGAGGCCTTCCGGTTCTGAAGGCTCCCGAGCCTCTCCGAATGAGCACGAGGCGCGAGCACTGCGCAATAATTCCCCCGGGATTTAGAAAAAACCCTCGCTGGCAGCGAGGGGTCGCGGGGTGACGTGGTGGATAAAACCAGGGGGAACTGGGGGGGGCAGGCGGTGAGACCGGACGCAAAAATTAAAGCAAGCGCTTTGCCAATTAAGACGGAACAGGCAGGCGGGGACACAAACGCAGGGCCGGGCACGCGGCGGCGGGCGCTTGCCAGAGGATGCGATAAACGAACGCAGGACCCTCGCACAGAGATAATTTTTGCGCTGATTTACGGGGAATGACGAGAATGTAATTCATTAAGGGTAATTTCTCGCGGCGGACGCTCCCACTACTGGCGTGCAGGCGTGGCCGCCTTGAAATATGATGAACAACACTGCCAAATACCGTTGCTTTAAAAACAACTGCGAGTGGAAGTCTCTAATTACTAACAAGTTTTACGTTAAAACGGGTAATTTCAGCCGCTTGGCATATTCCGACGCAGGGGAATGAGAACTTCACTTCAACCGGCAATTCAAGTCCGAGGGGCGAGGGAAAGGGCGGACAGACGAAGCGTGAATAAAATGTTATTTTGTTCCATTTTCGGAAAATGAGCCAGAAATCATACTACCGAATGTAGCGAGAGAGGAAATGAAACTGTCTTCTAGTTACAATAATTTTCTCCATTCACTGCTATTTTATTGAAATGATTTGGAACTATTTGTAAAAATTATTAATTCCTGAACACTTAGCAGACCTTCCTTAAGGATATCGAATTATCTCCAATTTAACTATGAAAAGTGACAACAAAATTGTTTCTTATTTCAAATGCGCAATCGGACGTGATTTGCCTATTTAAAATCGAACTCCCCATTCCAAAATATTTACATTATTAGTGTTTGGCATTTGCTTTTCAGTGTAAAAATAACATCACAGGACATTCCTGGACGGTACAATTTCACAAGTTATAGTAATGTATAAGATTAAGATTCAGAACAGTGATAAATAATTGTATAAAATCAAATTATCGCATAGGAATAGGGTTATAAAATACGCAGGGATGAAGCCTAGTCTTTCATAATAAACGCATATATCAAAAACAATTTACCAGACACATTACGTTTTGTGAAAATATAAACATAGAATATTACAGCAAACAATGAGGCAAACGGGACAGGTTTTCACATTTCGTTAAAAATTGTTGCAAATTGGATGCATTATAATATGTACAAGCTTTTGAGCGGAAGAGGGATGCCCAGTTTGCTACGAAATTGAGTGATAGGGAGTCATTTAAAGTGTACGTAACCTACAAAAACAAGTGCCTCATTTAAAGTCAATTCGGACGTATAAATATAAGTGTCCCCAAAACACGTTTCTATCGAGAAAAACACCAAAGAAGTTCAAATAACTCAGGAAACAGCAAAGTGAAACTTCATTTTTAAGAATAGTACATTCTGCATATAAATAATTTATATTTGCATTTCAATTTTAGATATGGAACTTTTTTCAGTTTATATTTTCAAACCATATTAACTTAGAAGCTCATATTGTGTTTTATTATACTTAAGTTATATATAAATATTATACTTATATCTATTAGTTTTAATCACGAAATTAGGTGACACATTATTCATAGATAACTATCTACAATGAAATACCATCAAAACAAACTCAATATGCCATAAGTACACAATCCGGTGCTGTTAGCCGAACTGTTTAACTACGCTCCGTGAAGTTAAGCAACCCGATACAAGGATTCCTGGGTGGGTGACCGTTTGGGAACCCCGTTACTAACGGCAAAGAACCCTTGGCTGACGGGATAAAACGGAATGACAGAACTTTGCGAGACAAAAGACGAAATTTAACGGAGGATTATTCCAAATATAAAGATACGTAAATATGGCCAAGAGACATAATTGAGAAAAAGGCGCAACAAAATGGTTAAAAAAATGAAAAGTATTTCGTATAAGATTAAAAATTCATTCTGCTAACAATTTTAAACGTATTTGTTATAAATTTTATGTAAAATGAATAATTACATTTTTATCTTTTCCGATTGCCTTTATATACTGTTTATTTACGATTACCCTATCCCATGTAGTAAAGGGTGCCTAGAATCAGTTTGGTAAAGTATATAGTGGATACAGATGTATTCCTTTTATTTAGAATCGAAGAAATGTAAATATCACTATGCAATTACGTTCTTCTTTCTCTCTCTTTATTTTTTTCTCGCTCTTCCCACCAGAATGGTCCAGGCTTTCACTTTTCAGTATTTCACAATCTGTTTCTAATGTCTGTATAAAAGGTTGGTCTCATTTCCCTACTCTTTCGATTCACCATAGTTCAGAAAGGGAATCCCGCGATCAACCAAAACTCCTATGAATCCCGAATGGCGAAGGGCATTGAAGTTTTATTCTGGTTTGTCGCCGGTAAGACGCCGCACAATGGGCTGCCATGTTTTGAAGGAGTCGTATTTTGTCGGCATGGGCTGCTCTTGACTTATGGCTGCCCCGCGCCACCGCTCCGGCTGAAAAATCGCGCTCTCCGCCCGCTCTCTGCGAGTACATAGAGTTAGTGGGCACTGCGTCAAGAGAAATTGTCGCGTGATTCAAAAGCAAGGAATGTAAAAACGTTTGGGGGGTTGACAGTACACCACATAATTCCTATCCTGTGACAGCCTTTCTGATAAGTCAGGTGATAGTTGTTTCCCCAAATTTAGCTATGTTAATTTTCGTTTTCTCTGTCAATGCAAATGATCCTTGTACGTGAAATACTCAGTAATAATTGAACCTAATAATTGCCAGTAAAATTAATTATTCTGAATTTAGACCCTTCCGATTCTACTAATTTCCTTCGTTCAGGTTAAGGACAAAGATTCGTGTCTTGCAAAAGAGCTGTTCCCCCGTACGAGTGATTAAGAGGTTTTACGAGTACGCCCATACAAATGATTAAGAGATAGCGTACATAGAGACTTATAATGTGAAATAAATTAATAGGTACGTAGAACAAATAATATCATTGAATAAAACTTTATCCCAAACGAAAACTGACCAAGAATTTGTCTTTCCCTTAGGCAAAATGATTTTTACATGGTATATTTTTTTAAGTAAACATGAAAAAAGTAATTAATAAAGTACATACACATTATTCAAATCTCGGTCGTTTGATAGAACAAATCTGACAAACATATTTTCGTATGAATCCACTTTGCTCCTCCTCGCATCGCTTCAGCCTGCTTTTACACTCCTTTCTGGATTTGTAGGGGAAATAGAGCGAAGACAAGGGAAGTTACCCATGCTAGTGAGAGCGCCGCGCTTCCCAGGCTGCAAGTAGCTCGTGCGGGCGATATTTGACATGCCTGGACTAAAGCAATCCAAGGCCAAGAGCAAGAAATCGTGGAGGTCCGATGCAAGATGTTTCTTTCCATGAAAAAAGTGGTCGACGATAGGCATGTAAATGATAAAGAATATGTCCTTTCCCATGTATCACAAAAGAAATTCTACGGAGGATTATATGTAGCTACATTCATGAAAAAATTATATTACATGCTCTTTTCGTAGAAATGCAAAGTTCAGCTCGAACAAAGATGTGTATAACCAGCACATTGATAAGAACATATTTTATTTGAAATGCACGTAACTCCAACAATTATGAAATATAAAATACAAGTACAAAAGAAACTTCTAACATTGTATTTTACAATGAGTTGGTAAACACGAGAATATAAAAATTGTTTGGCGGATGCTTTAATGAATCAGCGGCAAAATGAAAGAGTTTTCAGTTCAAAATTTAAATTAATCCTTAATGAATAAATGTACATTAATACGTCCCGCATCTTATTTTTAAGATCAACAATTTCTTTGCTACTAAATACTCGATTCGCAAAGGTCTTGACTTGTATTGTATGCCGCACTCTCGCACTGTTGTGCTAAAAGCGGCTGAGAAGAGCTTTAACACCACAAATTTCAAAATAATCGATGTACTAATGGAAAATCGAGAGGTTATTAGTGAGACACAAGAGCCTCGGGTAATTATATGAACCTTATTTCCTGCGATGAGTTACGTCAAACAGGCTAATTTAATAGCTCTCGCTCTCAAAGAGTTCGATCAGGAGAGGGTGGCGGTACGGGAATGCGGTTGCCTGCCCACCCTCTCTCGGCTCTTCAGCCCTTCCCCCCCCCCCCCCCGGGGCACCAGTGCCCAGCTGCGCGCGGCCCTCCCACAATCCGCATCGACGAAAAATGGTGTAAGTATCTTTTGAATAGCTCGTTCTCTTTCGCCAGAAGTCCCCTTTATACCCAATGAATTTGCCCTCGCTACTTTCACGAATGGCAACATACACTATTCTTACCATTAGGAACTAATACTCCTGAAGTAAATCAATGAAGCAAAAAGTTAGCAGCACAATTTCCACAGAGGAAATATTGGTTTATTGAATTTACTGTTGTCTAATTTAGAGATTTTCAAGGGTCTGATAGGTGGTAAAGGTTTTAATGTCAATATTCACTTCAGCAACGTATTAAAGCGATGAGAAAATATCAAACTTTTTAGTGAGCCGCTGAAAGATGCAAATAATAACGCAAAACGCGCAAGTCCGTCTTTCTTCTACTTTATTACATGATGTGGATCACACAGAATCGTCTCCAAAATTTGAACAAAGTATTCTCTCTCGTACATATAATACTAAAGTACTGAATTTCGGAGATTCTAAAACACTAATAAACATTGCACCCCTCACACATGACAATGTTTAATTCTAAAATATGATCACACTGCTTGACAATTTTAACCTTGACAAATATCCACAGCAATTGTAATCATAGAAGTTGAACATTCCTACGATCAAATTTCTTTAAATGGCGTGTTTGAAATAATCGGGCTAAATTCTTAAGGCATTATTAAATTAACTGAAACATTGCTTTGCTACGAAGTTAATAGTTACAAGAATGGGAAAGAAGCTCAACTTTATAACGTATCACAACAAAGAAAATAATGTCAATATGTTTCTGTGCACTGATAATAAACCCCATATAATCTGTTTGCATTAATTATTACTAGAATTATTTTAGACTTAAATAATAATTATTATGAATAATATATTATCTGAATAGTTATCACACTGGAGATGAGACAAATTGAATCATCCTTTTTAATAAAATGGTTGTTCCTGAATGACTTGCTATTTTTTGTCTGGTTCTCCGGCTTGTAATTTTGAAATTAATATCACAAGACGAGCACATTTGAGCCCGAACTAAAGTTTAGGCTCGAATGTGCTCAAGTTTTATTACACATTACCTTGGGGTCGTGGTTTGGATGTACACGTGTAATCGAGAGATCGATTTTTACGAACGTGAAAATTCTGAGTATGCTCAATGAATTTAGTTAAGTTGTTAAATTCTTGGTCTTCTCGAAACCCTGTTCCACTTATCCTACAGAGGGCTTACCACGTACAACTATTTAGCCCAGTGTGCCACCACATTCAAACCCCATTTGAAATCATTATGTATCCTACGAAACTGTTCCCAGGGTCGATAATCTTCCACATTACGTAAAAAATACAGAAATGAAAGAACAAACGTTGTGGCTCACATAACAAAATTTAACTCCTTTAAGACGGATTTATACGATCCGTAGACGTTGGAAACACTCTTTTCAGAATTGGGAAGCCTCTGAAGGTTCGTGGAGGTCTCTCATTCTTGTGGTTGAACGAGCAGAAGAATCAATTTATACGGCGCTAATACGTGAGGGCGGGTCTCCAAAGACTCTTCGCTGGTTGAGGGAAAGAGAACGAAGAAGGAAACATGGAAGTCAAGAGAACGACGTTCCAGCAGCTAAATGAACCTCAGTAATACCATCATTACGAAGGAAAGGTGCCCATTCACCTCTAGTAGAACGTGTTAAGGTGTCCCTTCGTGAGAGGAACACGCATTTCGAGCTTTTTATGGATTTAAGTAGAGCTATAAATACTCTAAAATATTTTGAACGTTTTAGAATATTTTATAGAAAGATTCAACGATTTCTTCCCTAGTCTCTTGAGCAATTTGCGGCAGAGAGCATTTACAAAAAAAGCAGATTTCTAGTAAATAGTTTTGAATTTTGGAATATTCCGTTAAACCGTTTTAAGCGATTCGCGAGAATCGCTAATTCTTGTATTCGATTAAAATCATGGCTTGAAGTTTATCCGCGAATCACTAACTTAATAGCTGGTTCCTGGTAAGAAGCAAGATGACTACATTCCCGAATATGACGTTATTAAGCAAATAGCATAATACAGAACTTATGCTTGTAGTAATTTAAAAATAAATTTTCTAATGAATCGAACTTCGAATAGTTTGCTCAGTTGAGTGAATTATGTGCGAAATTAAATTACTTTGCACTTTTCAAATTCAATCGAATATTACACACAGCATCGTGAATATTTTTATTACAAAGGTACTTTCTCATATAAAATCTGACAATTATCTAAGATGCATTTGTCATATATTACACACAAGTTAAATCACATGCTTCAGACGATCTCAATTCGTACAGTTTGAATCTTCGACGTTGGTCTATTGTTTTCAAGATTATTTGTGAAAAAAGTATAATTTTCTCAAAAATAGAAGAATGCTATTTTCATGTCAAACATACATACATCAATTCGATATACATCGTAGGTAATGCATTTTATACCATCGTAAGAAATAACATTTTTCAACGGAACTTTATATAGAGATTTTCCTGCAGGTCTCTTTTAAACCGTACAAAAACCTTATTAATTTTCACTAAACTGATTAGATTATTATTGTTGTACTGAAACAAAAGTATTGAATAATACTCACAGATTTTTAATACTACTAAGTTTTTAATAATACTAATGTGTATAATACTTACACATGTTATATTATCCTGTCCAATTTTTTTTGTGTTAATTAATTAATGATAGTCTAAACACTGTTATGATGTGTTCCTTTCTTCACAATACACGCTTTGCCTTAAAGAACAACTTTCCAACCCAAGAAAAAAATACATTTTTGACTTATTCATTGCTGCTCATGCTAATTCAACTAATTTATTAATATTGTGTTTTTTTATTTTTAAAACAGATTTGCTTCTTACGACTGAAAATTTAAAAAAAAATATATTTAAAACGGTTTAAACAACATTAAGAGGTCTCTTCATGAGACCAGAATTTAATTTTATAATATGATATAATAAAAGTATCGTTCAAAACCTTGAAAAAAAAATTCCGATGAAGAATATAAATATTTTTTTTTAAATCATTGTATGTACTATATTCAGTGTATCATGAAGATGACAAGTTGAAGAAAAAGGGAAACTAGATTTAAAGATATGATGGAGAAGATATACTGAACTTGGTCTTCCACTTATTCGCAGTTTCACGAAGTAAACTGCGGCAAAATGTGCTCAGCCAGAGTGTTACAATCTTCACGTCGCTTTACGCTCCCGGCTACGATGCCATAAACACGCACCTGTTGTGAACCCTCCGGTAAAAACAGGTCTGGAATACCTGCAGGGCAACGCATGTGCCTCGACGTTTTGTCAAAAGGTAGTCAGTTCTCGTTAGAGCGACGAGTAAACGACAGCTGGTACGCCTACGCAATTCTTTGGGGTAATATAACAAGTTCACTGCACTGACATAGACAGAAAAAGGAAACACAAATGTCAACATTGCTAACGTTCAATCGATATGTAATATCAAAGTATTGAAAAGCTAATTATCTTGAAACATAGCCAATAATCACAATGGCACAATAGAATATTACTAATAAAAACAATACTCACTACTTTCTTCCTTTGTTTCCATTTAAACTTGATTTTTTTAAACTGATTTAAAATCATAAGAAAATTCGTAAGAATTATTTTTATATTGGGAAGTCAAAGTCCTCATTTGTAACATGTCTCGGTAAACCCTTTACATCCTTTAATGTTTATGAAATATTTAAATAGTACAGACGAGGCCACGACACGCAACTTGATTGATTGATCCATTGTTGTTTTCGGGCGCATCAACCGCTAAGATCATTATTCTCGTAATTGTAGTGCATTTTTATCGCAGGATGTGGCGTTGATCTTTACCACTCGATCGCGAGATCCGGCGCCGACCTAACCGTGGGCCTGCGAAGTTTTCCTACCCTACAATCCCTACCTCACCCTTTTAATATACATTATTGAATGATGAATAAAAGAACCAACAAACCGAAGTAATATTTGAAAACTAAAGATGTTGTATCTCGAGTAAAATAAATCATATTTGCATCAGTAAACGAACTACAGGTTTTAGTTTATTGTATTGTGAAAAAATAGCACATCACACCCTGTGCTTTACTCTCACCACAACTGAAAATTTCAACAAAACGTGGGCACAGTGAATCTGCAGTTGTCTGCAGCAGGAAAATAAGGGGACATCTCAGCATTTGCTCAAAGGATAAGGATCTGATCGAGATGAGGGTCTGCTCCAGACGCTGAAGGGCAATACTTGTTTCAAGCATTATTAGTCAATTTAGTGGGACAATAAACACGAACGAAACAAACTCATAACATTAAAATAGTATTAATAATATTTTCAAAAGTTCTGAAAATCTATTTCAGAATAATAATCTATTTTTTGATATTAGTATTTGTTCGTTTTTTCTTTTCACATCAATTTTGGTTTTTACACATTTAATCTAAAAATGACGATGGCAAACTGTCGGAAATCAACACTATTCAGAATTTATCACTTTACAATATTAATGAATAGCTTCTTTGTATTTTGCAGAATGTGTGTGATTATTCGACTTGAAGATGTGTTTGGAACACGCTGTGATGACCAAGTTGTCACTGTACAAATTTACTTCGTTGAACTCTATCAATTGTCATATTATGGTGCTAAACAGTAAGCTTCTTAAGCTAACAACGACTGGACAATGTTTAGATGCTCTAAAGCGACATGGAATCGATTTCAACCAAATGCGGTGCGGATTACACTTAATGCGTTTTCACAACTAACACCAACTCGTTGACCGAACGTGTTCTGCTGGGTTACATTATGTTCTCAAACATTAAAAATAAATATTTCTTAACAATAAATAACTTAAAATTCTCAAAGCAGTTGCGCAACAAAATTTCGCATATTCTTGGTTAATATCCACTTCTGAATGTTTAAATAAAAAATTACAAGTTTAATGCTACAAAACATTAAAGAAAACTTTAATATTTTCCCACTCACTGTCACTGAGACGCTTTGAAGAATTCCTGAAACAACGCTAGTATATATTATCTTCAGTTGGCAGCAACTCCTAGGGTTATTAATTTATTTTATTTTTCAACATTTTAAATAATCTAATGTGATCGGCGTACTGTTCAAGATAGTTCAATAGGTTTACTATGACTTTATAATTTCCTATTACAAATATCAAACTAGATCAGATAATATTATTACAATTTTTTCAATAATGTCGCATTTTTCGCAGTGATTTCGAATGAAGAAAGCATGGCTATTTCCACGCTAATGTCTCACAATGTAGTTATAATGACACTGCTTTGATGTAGTTTTGCAAAATGCCTTGATACATTAAATCAATGACGTAAAATTATTTACTATTTCTTGTGTGCCTTTAGAACACATTAATTTATGAAATACTTTCGTACAATCCCATTATGAATACTACCACTGATATATTCCCCCGTATTTGCGTGTAGGTACCCAATTGAGTGTCCAACTGATCTACTGTTTTACTTCTCTGTTAATGCGCAAGTACAAAGTCGAGGGAGTCGTAAGATACGGCGAAAGATTTAATGGAAAATTCAAGTTTCAGTATCTCCTCAAAGAATTTTTTTGCTCCCTTTCTCAAACTCAGAACTCATGATACCTAAGTGATAAAGCGAAAATAATTTATTTTGACTAGCCCATAAATAATGATCACAATATTCTACTATTCCACTACCATTCGCGTGCTCGTAAGATAGCCGTTTCTTAATGACTGCAAAGTGAAAATGTTAACACACCCCTTGACTATTCCATTCTCAATTATCATCTCACAGCAGAATCTTCGTGTCTCGTGGTAATAAAACTGCACCCTGACACACGAGAAATTATTCTTGATAGGCGTTACTGCTTATGTGGGAAAATTCATTCGGCAATTTTGAAACGGTAGGGTCAGAAGAAAGCGAGCAATACTCTGAAAAACATTCGTAGACCTTTACATTTTATACACATATCAGATACTAATCATTAATTACAAAGGGAATATATGCACAGTAACAAACATTAAAATCTAAGGACAAAATATTTAGTATACACATAAACTTAAAATCTAGAATATCTTGATATATAAAATGCGTGTGTTTGTTCTGGCATAATTCCATAACTACTGGAACAATTCAATACAACCGGGTCCAGATATTACCTACAATTCGAAGAACATGTAGAGAGAGGACGCACCTATGGACGGGGGTAGGACGGGGTGTCATGTAAACGCCAAATAAAGTGCAGCCCACAAGAGATTTCATACGGCCGTGGAGGGTGAAGCGGGCGGGGAAGGTGAGGCGTGGGGGTGAGCGTAATACACACGGGGAGGCCGCCGGTCTTATAATAAAATATATAGTGACATCTCTCATACAGGAATCTGTTCTCAGTGTATGTAGGTGCAGTTAAGCGATAAATTAAGTTACAAGCGACGATCGAAAATAATTTAGGCAACTCATTATTTATATTGTCTATTGGTAATCCTTATAAGATGAAATCTATTAAAAAGAGCATCAATTGCTTGTTAAGTGTTCTTATGCGATTCAGTGCACACCTCTATTGTTTTCAATTAATTTATAAATAAGAAATATATTACCTTTTAATATATCTTACTATTCCATTAGACTAGAATATGCTACCCATGAGACCCTAATTCAGGAAAGTAAAAATATATATCCTCCTGTTTATTCGTGCTTATGCATTTATGCCGTCTTCCACTCCGGTAAAGTCCATTTGCTGTCATGTTTTCAACCAAAAGCTATTTTGGTGATAAAAGTTCAGCAATCATATTTTTGAACGAAACTAATCTAAAAACACAATATTAACAGAAGAGAGAAATCCAGAAATATTTTAATGTGGTGTGTGTGGTATGCAGGTAAACGCAAAATTTAACGTTAATGAAAATGATGAACGAATACAAACTCACTGACACCAGTAGTAAGAGCCAAAATATTTGTTTTACACTATGTATTTTCGAGAATTAGTTGAGACGTTGCGGAATTAATCATTCTAAAAGACAGTCCCGGATTTTAGTAGTTTCATTTGTCATGTATCATTTTCTTCCAGTGCAAGAAGACTTTTCAATCACCACCACCACCACCACCACCACCTCACCAAAAAGTCAATATTCTTTTCATTTTTCCCATAAACATTCACCGCTTTTGCACAATGTTGGATGTTAAGTTATTTAAAAATTCATCTCTTGTTATTGATTTACTTTCCTGTGGCCATTAGAGATAAACATCTGTTTCATATTGAAAAAGGCCCACTTTTGATCAAATGCTTTTGAAAGAACACGGACATCATCTTAACGCACTGACAAGATTTTTTTTGTTCTTTTAATTTTTCACGCAGTGAAGAGTTGGAGACTAATCCCTTAAACGAGTACTTTATTACCGACATGAAAAGTTAAGTGTTGATATTTGTTGTGTATTAAAATTACACGAGAGTAATTAAAACATATTATTGAAGAAATTATAAACAAAATCTTGATATTTCGTTAAATTAAAATCAATTATTGAAGCATTAATCACATAGCGCAAATTCCTAGATGAGAAGGGCTGACAAAATAAACTTTCTCAATCAAGCGGAAATCACCTCTATTACTCATTTCCAATGCGCCCAAAAATTGAAAGGCAACTCCGCGATCTCCGGACATATGAGAGGTGTTTATTGGTTTCTTTAGATATATAGAAACACGGAAAAAATCTCAAAACTATGAAACACATTGGATTTTGGCTCAAAATTGAAAATGTTCGATTGTGTTATTACGTTTTCTCTCATATTGCAAATACTGACTGAATTTTCATACTCGGTGCGTCACTGCTGATCACTTTTGATCACACAGATGACGAATGCGACACCAAGGCTCCAAGGAGGAAGTCCCCGAAATTAAATATTTGGTATTCACATGTTGCACAGCAAGCTTTTTGATATTCTTGGTTTGTAAAAAAGTGTTAAACTGCATTTACTTATAATATGTGGAGACTTAATATATTTAACTTCTTGTGGAGCTTTAATAGTTTTGTATTGTTTTTTTAAGCAAACATAATTATACTCTTTGGAAAAACCACACAAAGAGTTTTCCAAAACAGCACGCACAATGCTCAATAACAACAAATAAAAAAACTCTCGAATAGTACTATAACAAATGAAATAATTTAACAAAATACAAGACAAATACTGCAATACCCTACTACAATATACAAATACCCAGTACAGTTCTTTAAATAACCGAGAATATAAAAACGTTGCTGTTCAAAAACCCAAAATGTGAATTATAAACTTTTAATGGGGGAGTGTGCCTCTTCCTTGGAGCCTTTTCTCGCATGTCTGCGATGCCGTAAGCAATGGCGCACTGAGTATGAGAATAGGAGGAATAATGTTATCAATATTTGCATTTTCATACCAAATCGAAAGAATTTAATTTTTTAACAATATTTTTTCCGAGTTCCCCCATATCTAATGACACATTTCATTGGACCGGAGACTGTGTAGTTTTCTTTCAATTTCTGCGCGCATTTGAAGTTCAATAACTTGTAACTTGCATTTGATGTTTAATAATAATAATAGTAATAATAATAATAATAATAATAATAATAATTATTATTATTATTATTATTATT
>BOPP01000018.1:12629987-12642753 GCA_017312745.1 Gryllus bimaculatus | reverse complement strand
GGCCGCACGGGCGCGGGCGCACGGCAGGTGCAGGGCCGCGGGCTGGCAGCGGGCGCTCGTCGCTGGGGCTCAGGCGGCTGGTGCACCGCTCGCAGCCTTGGGGAGATCCAATCGATAATCAGATTTATGACGAAAATTTCGGGAGGGGTACAGGCCCTTCCATTCCCCACAAGCGTGTAAGAGCATGTTCGATAAAGGTTCTGTAAAAAATATCGTCATGGTCATGATGAACGATTCGCAACGCAAAAGAGACAGAGAATTCCACGAGATAAGGGAGTTTACGAAAAGAATAATTTTTTTCGCACAAGAATAAATGGCTAAGCAACATTGGTAATTACCTCAACAGGAATCACGTTACACATTTTCTTTAATGGCAGAGAATTGTACGTTGCATTCCATTAATTGTTAGAATGTGAATAAACAGAATAACCAAGTGATATATTTTCGTTCTGTTGTTGAACGAGATGAATGATTTTTCTGAAACAGAGGTATACTCAGGATATATAAAGACAATCAAACGTCTCATATATTTCCCAAAAGAAATATTTTTATTATTATCAAATTCACGAAAAGTCACGTTTCGCGACAAAATATGGCCGCATCATCAGGTAGTCTGGAATTAAGCAATTAATTCATTAAAATATGGCCGCATCATTTCGGACTGCCTGATGATATGGCCAAATTGTATGGCGTAACGTTGTGTTTTTTAGTGTATTTGAAGAAAACATATATTTCAAAATATGAGTGGTTTGATTTTCATTAAATACGTTATTAAGGAAATAAATAAATATTACAGGAATATCTCAGAAATTGCAATGATATCTGGGTTATTCCCATTCAAATTTCTCTTTTTCAATCCCTAAGGTTTTTATAAGTGCTTTAAATAAGATTATGAGGGAAAAATGACCATATATATTTAAAATTCCTGCAGATATCCAACATTTTACGAGGCCTATGCTGACAAATGGTGATAATAATAATAAATAATTGTGAGAAAAAAGTTTGTTACTCGTCTCGCTTGCCACTAGAAATATGTAAATGTGAGAAAGGGTGGTACTCGCGCAGCTGTCACTGCTTATTTGACTTTGTTCAATTTGTAAGAGAGAATTTCATTGTTTTAAGATCATACTAACAGTCTGGATCTTTGGACAGTGTGTTCTCCCGAGTATACCTTTTTTCATGGAGTATGTTTCGTATAATATGTTTCGTATAATATGTTTCATATAGTATGTTTTGTCGTATAGTTTTCAAATCGTATAGTAGGTCACTGCCTATACGATTCCAATAAAATCGTTGAAAAAGGAGGAGAAAGAGTTATTGTAACCTACGGAAAGACACCATGTAAAAGTTACAGTGAAAGGACACTGTTTGCAGGATAAGTATTATCAGACAAATTTAATAATCAAATTTAACAATTTCAATAATCATGGTAGTAATTTTTTTGACTGATACTCATTTTTCTTCCACCTCTGTATTATTCAACTTCCTAACATTTTTGTAGATGATTATGTTTGAAAACACCTACGTATCTGTACGAACCCTGACTTTCTCAAACCTTGTGACGCCAATTTAAATTCAAGATCTCAGGAGTGTTACTTCTCGTTAGTGTTACCACGTGTTGAGTAACACTCAGGAGGGTAAGATAAAACTCTTGGAAGCCCTAAAAATGAAATGGCAAATTATCTTTACATTGCTGTTAAATACATTTAGTTTGAAGGAGTGTAAAAGCTTTAATTTCTGTGCAAACCTGTTGAAAACAAGTTCTTTCTCCGAGTGGGCTTAACTTTTGTTGATATGTTTCTCTTTACTCGTATTACGGAAAAATATCTCTCTTTACATGAATATAAAAATTGCATTTACATGAACACTTCAATTACATGAATTTGAAAATAATAATGTTCAACAGCCGAGATCCTTCAGATTTAATAGTCACGTGCCAATTTTTTAAGACTTGTATTATTAGAACCTATCTTAATCCAAGTGATAGTTTCGTCTTTCAACGATCATCGGATGTTTACAAAAAATTCGAAACCGCCGCCATGCGTAATGGCTTCGTGGAAACTCCGGCGTTTCCTTACAGTCAGAAGTGCCCCAACATCGAGTTACAATATTATTTTAATTTTTCAATGTACAGAACACTCTTACAATCCGGGCACCACCGTGATAATTAAACTAGTTCTTCGAGAAAAAGGACATGGTCATGAGTGTCCTTACGGAAAGACCTCAAGAACAGAAATTGTTCAAAATATATATTCCATGACCACACCTCAAGAATTGGAAATATTCCAAAACAAACATGTAGAAAATAATTGTAATATATTGTGGAATACATGTATCACTAGTTCTTAATTAATTAAAATTTTTCTTCAATTATATCGCAATATATTAGGGCCAACCATTGACTCCCTCTTTGGTGTTCTCCAAAGGGCATTAGCAAGCGACTGTTAAGATTTTAGTAGTACTAACGTAAATCGCTGCTACTGATATGGCTACCGAGTTATAACGTGAAGCCTACTCAAATTGTGAAATCTAACTCGATTTTAAAGTGCGTGAAATGTAAATTATTGTAACACTCATTAGTTTAGACTGTCTCACACCTAGGAGTCGTATCAGAAACCAGGAGGGAGACACCAAACAGGGACACATTAAGGTATAATATCTAAGGCCGCAACATTTTCCCTGGAACTCATTTCTCTTCTATGAGTGTAGACCACATAATTATCTTCTGAACGGTGGTAACACTCATAAGTTCCTCAACGCTACTTGTAAACATATAAAATCAATAAAAATAAAAACGGAGAAAACTCGCAGCACACTATATGGATGTCTAGAACTAGAAATATTAGCGACAAAACAGTTCGAAAAACAGAAATTTCTGACAGTTTTAAATTTTGAAAAAATTGTAATGGTTGAACTTACGAAAGTGGATATTTAAATGGAAATTTCTCAGTTCCGTCGACAAGATATAGAATAAATACAATCGAATCTTTCTTGAGGCTCATAATTTGTTACTCGCTTCAGTCGAAGCTCCTGTTTTTTCTGTGAGACGTGCCTGAGCATTTACATCTGAACGTTGCCAGTTCCGGGGGCGACAGCGCCAATTTTGACGTATGAATACGTCGCCGGATTTCGCAATTGCTGACGTCTTCTCCATTCCGTATGTATCCGTTTGCCTTTCACAAAGAGGGCTGAGCTTTTGAGGATTTAATTCTACCGATGGCGTCCAAGTGGCGCTCAAGAGGCCTTTCATACACCATTAAAGCTTCTAAACGCTGGAATTTCACCCCAGAAAAATCGGTCGCGTTTGGCCAGGGTATATCTCACGGACTTGAGTTCTGAAGCCAGTCGTATGTTTACTCGAGACCACTAACTTTTCTATTCCTATTCATAGAATGACTTCCATATGGGCATCATTTCTGGTACTTTACTAATGTCTGAATAATTGCATTATGGGTGCGAAATTTAGTTTTGAGGACGAACCTCACATTGACTTTCAACTTTTTCATTCTTTTGCAAATTTCTCGAGTTACGTTGACACATTGTGTCGCAAAGTACAGGCTCGACTTTGGGTCAGGTGAAGGCATCTTGCCGAGACCAGCCTTTCCACACTAGCTAACTTGCGAGGACGGCAGCACAGTCTCTGCACATCGCAAACTTCGCAACTCCAAACAAAATGTTATTTCCGTCCCCAGGCACTTCCATCCTGCCGCGGACCCGCGCTGCCACATCTTCAGTCCCCTGTGACCTCTTTCGGAGCACTCGCAGCCTCAAACGAAAATATTGTTCAACGCCCGAATTTAATAACGAAAAAACCAAACAGTGTGATGAATTATCCCGTAAGCCTTTGATTGATATTAAAAAGATGGAACTTTAGAGGGCTAGTCAATTAAGACACCAGGATGTTAAATTTATATTTTCATTGAACGTTTCGTGAGCACTTTAACGCTCCCCACTCTACAGATTCTGAAATGTATATATCACAATACAGATCCAGTGTAAACAGGTTATTACGCCATAGTAATATAAAAATTTAACATACTATCATAATTACCTATCACTCTAAGGTAGATTTAGACTTAGATTTATTTAGTCAAAAAACAGTAAAAACTGTATGTAACGTGTGGGGGAGAAGATTGTCTGCGCACGTTTTCTTGAGTTCCAGAATCCCTTCATTTTAACTATACATTTCATTTTAACTATACATAGTTGAAAGATGAGAAAAAGTTAAAGATAAATAAATAAAAGTAATTTTAAAAATTGCGGGATTGGCAATATTTGATAAAAGAGATTATCGTTTCCGAATTATAGAAAACTTCTTTGCATCGGTAAACGAATTGCAAGTATGATTTTTCTGCATTGCTAACAAAAGAGTACCTCGCCCTTACCTCTACTCCTACCACTGCAAGCAAAAGGAGAGTTCAACAAAACGTGCGCATAGTGAAGCTACATTTACGTCCAGAAGCAAAACAATGGGGCCATCTCAGTATTTGCTCAATGGATCAGGGAAACTGTACAAAAACGTGATCGAGATGGAAGTCATTGACTCGGAAGCTGAAGTACATTATTTGTTACAAGTATATTTTGTATTTTTTTAAATGTAAACAATAAAAATATTAACTAATTCATTGTATATCACTGTGTTGTTAAAATAAACATTTTTCTTTTTGATGATCAGTATAGTCTCTAATTGAATAGAAACAGTTATGCAGCAGAAAAGGTTTTACTTTTAACTTAAATTTGTGTACCGACTTCAATTGTTTAATGCCATCTGACAATGCGTTGTAAAGGTATCTCGTTTATCTTTATAAAAAATGAAATGGGAAATAATAGATCTCAAATAATGAATATTGGACTAATTAATTGATGATATAAAATATTCGATTTGTTATCTTTCTTCAGTTCTCAACAGCGCCTCAGTTTTATACGTCTATGTCTGCGCGCTGTACACTCACCATACTAGTTCTCACTGTGTCGCTTGAAAATTAACACCCTCTTGCACGCGCCCAGATTCCCTTTGAGGGGCGCGACGAGGAAGGGCGAGCGGGGAAGGCTGCGTGAAAAAATGCGCTCAACAGCGGAGAGTTTTGTGTGTCGGGAAGGTTTGCGATTCCAACTCTCCTCGCGTCCAGACTCGCGACGCGTTGATGTCAGCCTGGCGCAGGAAATAGGAACCGAATGTTCCATTTTCCATTCTCACTCTTCAGTTAAGTAGGTGGGTAGAAAAACTTACATCTAATATTAGGAGATTTAGGAAAACAAATTTTCTCAGCATTGCAGGCGTGTATTAAGAATAAAGTACAACATTTTGTTGCAAAACGTTCCTGTAATTGTAGAAATAATCTCAATGGTTAAGTCATGCCTGAAAAATGAAACGCTTTCCTATTTTTCTCTTAATGAGGTGATCAGCTCATTCGCCTCATTTCTTTAGTGAGTATTTAACTCCATACATTTTCTTTTTGGTTGGTGGATAATTAGTTTGCATAATTTCACAGGAGTCGTGTTTCATTTGTTCACAAATTTCTAGGGATGTTCTTCGTCCTATTCTTTCCACAAAAAAATTAGGCAGATTTATTGAAAATAATGTAAATTCATTCTTTAAAAAAATGTTTGCATCTCGATCAAAATGCTAATTGCATTCCTCTCTGATGAAAGAGTGTTAGTCCAATGGGGAACAGATCATCCATCAAAATATTGACATTGTACGAGTGAATACGATTGCCTGCATGACAATTAGCAACTGCGCTGAACATGTTTAAATCTTTAAGAACGATCTCCTCACGAGGAAAAAATTACGCACATGTCTGATCGCGGTCTTTCTGTATTTGTCTTATGTTTCCAATAACACGCATTTTCGGGAACATCGGAGTGACCGGCCGCATTTTGCGCTCTCCAGGGCTTCTGTGTAATGGCCGCTAATAGCCAACACGTCAATAATTTTTTAAAGAGCACGCTACAACACCAGAAACTTTCTTCTCGGATACATCTGCATTAATCACTCCGCTTTGCACAGTCAAACATATATGAGAAACGAAAACTTCTCACAGAGCTCTCATAAATCACGAATGAGCTTTATTAATGCTCTTTGCTACTCATGCTCAAGCTACAAGCAATTTGGATACTAACCATCACACCACTTTCCGCGCAAGATAGGGAAAGCTAAACAAAAGCAAACGAAGTTGAGTATTTTGGGAGAACGCATTATAATTTCATAACACCATTAGTGGAGTGCAAAACGAAATATAGTAGATGACTATCTAACCTGTTGCGGCCTCAGCAAATTTCTATCGAACCGAACCATCAGTAGAGTCCCCAAGACTAAACTGCTCTTCGCGAATACTATGCATGTGTAAGCGTTCCTCTACAGAGGCTGACAATCGGCAGCTCAACGCCATTTGCAGCATCCAATTTCGCTTAAATGCCAAACGAGTTGATGGAAAGGGCCTCATGAAAGTCCCGTCACAATAGAGTTCACCTTTGGCCGCGGCGAGCGAGGGGGGCGTGCGGGGGTGCGGGAGGGGGAGGGCTCAGCGCTGGGGGATCCGCGGAGTCGCGAGGAGGGGGGCGATAGCGCGAAGGCCAGCGTGAGGGGCAGCGCGCACCCGCTCCGCGCTCACACAGCCGAGATATTCGTTTAACTGCCCACTGCCCGGGGCCCTTTTAAAAGCGGCAGCTCCGGGCAGCTCGATGGGGGCACCGATTACATGATGGCGCTGCGCGTGGAACACACTGCACGACGAGCGGCGGCGGCGGCGGCCGAGGGTGGGGGAGGGAGGGGTGCAGCGCTCCGCAGGTGCGTGAATGACCGCTCCGCCCTGCAACGACCTGCCCCGCCCCCCGCCGCCGCCGCCGGCCCTGCAGCCGGCGTCCCCGCCGCGGCGTTCGGCCGCCGCCCGCGGCGCAGGGGCAGGCGATGGCTGCAGCGCCGCGATCGCGCTCCGTGTCGACAGTGCCTGCGCGGGAACTCTCCGGGGAGCGGCTACAGCGTTCTCCTCGGGGCGTCGGGATTCCAGCTCCCAGTCACACTATTAGGAATTTATGGTGGCTCAAATCTTGTGAAAATGTTCATGAATTTCTCTTGGAAGTTTTCATGGTTTCATTTAAAGCGGTAGTTCAAAGTTATTTTAGTGAGGCATACTTCAATCGTATAGAATACAGATATAATTAAATACCTAATAGAAATAGGACTAGATGTCATCTGTTATGAGTATTTCCAAAAAATATCTTACGACACACAATATTATGACACTTCTGGATGATCAATTGTTATTTACATGTAAACTGTGTTTACTATTTTAAAAAATGCCATGGTAAGTATTAATGCACAAGAATTGCCTCTACAATAAGTCGGTTAACAATTTGAAACGTGAAGATACTATTATAAGTTACAGGAATCATAAATTAAAACCACCAGAACTCAAATTTCATATGTTTACGTCGTACACGATTTACATTGAACTAAGCTAATTTTTTAATGGATTCTCTATACAATTTCACAACACCCACTACCCTAAACATTGTAATACCTTCAGTGCCTTCAGTACTCCATATTTAGTAACCGTTTGGTGCAATTTTTGATCTTTTAAGAAATGTCTGCTTACATCTTTGCTTATTTTTTTATTTCTACATTTTTGCCTATAAAAACTGAGAGAAAGTTCAGATTCTTTACACTTTTTGTGGACCTCGTGAAATATATTATTCAAAATGAAGTCTCATACGTAATTTTGAGCCTTTGAAGTACTTTCTTCCGCAACGAAAGTTGATATCACCATTTCAAAAACTGTTGCACAAGAGTGTGCGCGCATTCTTATACAGACTATTTGTGCAAACATTCAAACTTTCAAAACAAAAAAGGCTGCAGACGTGATGGACTGGAAATTGATGTAAAATACATTCAAGAAAGAAATGGTGTAGATAATTTTAAACAAGCGTATGTTGCTAAATACTTATTCAATTATATTTTTGTTAAATAACACATATATAACTTAATATTATTAATGAATCTCCTGTATGTCTTGTCGTTTACTAGATATCACATGCTTATTCAAATGCATCGCATTCTTTGAAACCAAATACTTTCAGCCTTTGAACAAAAGTTACCCTATAAATGTATCAAATAACATACGCATTTAACAATCGGGTCAACGTTTCCTCTTACAAAATTTTAAAATGTTATTACGAGGCATAAAATAGCAACGCAGTGCAGTTGCATGAACATTCGCTTACACATTTCCACCATTACCTCTATAAAAATGGGGGGAGGAATAAACAAAAGCCAGGCCCGTAATATTTGATATTGCCAACTCTACTCGTTGCATCTCTATTTTCCATTCAAGCAACATAAAATGTGTTTCCATATACTTATCCTATTGATTCAACAGAATGAATTTCATGTGGATAATATATATTCACAGCAAATACTTACTTATTTTTGTGCATCATGTGTATTACATGTGGTAGATCTAAAACATGCAATCGCCCATTTTGATAGTTGTTAGTAAAGACGTGGACATGTCGATTACTCACGAACCAGCGCCTTAGATATTTCAACATGATTTCGGCTGCTGAATTAATTACAATAATTTCACTCGTATGAATTTGGAAGACATTTTTCTGACAAATGTTCCGCTAATGAGCAGCTGTTTTTAGAGGTATCTGTTTAAGAAAGCCAGCAACGTTAGATTACCTACGGCGATACGTTACCATATTCTCTATGCTTTGCAAGAAAGAAACCTGAATTTTCTTGGTACGAACAACGACAAATAGAGAAATTTTACATTCTATGCATTGGAGTGAGAAGTTTGACGGTTCTGTATTTGCACCGTCTGCAGCCGTTGCCTGTTGGCGCAGTCGTTAGCCTTTTGGAGATGCGATATACAGCTGTGTTTAGCGGGAAGCCTAGCCCAATCTAGCCTAGTCGTAATATTGCAAGTTCCACCAATAAACATCAAATTAAAAAGTCTTTTAACCTGTGTTACTAGGACATTTCTTTCTCGTCTACGGACGCGAATTTTAAAGTGCAGGAAATGCTACAAGCAAAAAGGAACTATTATATACGGTAAATTAAAGATGTCTGGTGTCAAAAAATGTACATTGCTAAAGATCGTTTCGATCGCGTACCGATCACCCTCAAAGCTTGCAGCTTCCAGGCCGAAGTTCATAGAACTTTGTTTTAGGCCCGGAAGCTGCAAGCTCTGAGGAAGATCGCTACGCGTTCGAAACGATCTTTAGCAATATATATTTTTTGATACAAGACAACATCTTAATTTACCATAATAATAACTAGAAGGTATCTGCCTCACCAGCGATCTAATTAACCAATATGAACTATTGGAGCTGAGATCTCTCTGAAATATTGTTTTAACAATATAATTGTTTATTAAACTGTGCAACTATCATGACTTCTCTCTCCACTCAGAGACGTTCTGATGGTGATAGCGGTGTAGCGGTCATTCTCGCTTTCAGCGTGAACGAGTACGATGATTGATCACAAAATCTCCCATCACCAACACCAAGAAAGAACCCGACAAGAGATCATTAATTAAAAGCAATATTGAAGGCAAACTGTCAAAGTTCTGTATTAGACGCCTTTCACAAAAAGTTTGGTTCTAGAATGCACGCCCCTCCTCTTCATGAAACTATTTCAACACATAAAATACAACCGCATGGAATTTTCAGTTTCTCCAACATCACCGAAGATTTTCACATAGATTTCACATAGACACACTTTTATACAAGACTCGTGTCCTGAGAAGGGCGCCATATTTTCACCAACGGCTTGTGAACTTTGCAAACCTCACACTTCTTAAAAAACTGATAAACAAATCAGGAGTAACAACAGGGTTTCATATAGTAATTCCATTCCCTTCGCGACTCATATGATGTACCTCAATCTATTCGTATCCATTATCATTTGACCAGACTCTTTCGCAGGAAGATGTTCAATGACATCAGTTGGGGTTTGCGCAATCCCTACTCATGTCGAGACCATAGGACCACACTTTTTCGCAGGAACACACTTTTTCGAAATACACGCTCCAAGGTTTCTGAAGACTATTTTGAATTTCAAAGAAATCTGAAACAACACAGTAGACCTAATTTTGTCTTCAATTGAGTTATATGATTTTAGTTAACGTTTCTGTGACTGAAAAGACTAATAAAACAAATATATAATGTAAAGACTAATAATTAATATCTGCCAAATCTTTAATAGCGCAAGTAATTGCTTGTATGAAACGTAAAGTTGCATTGGAACAGTTTTTCCTTCCCGTACTATTTAATAATTTTCTTCCTAAAAACATCATCAGCGCATTGCGTCCGTTTCTAATGACGATTCACACTCGTATTGTTTAGGTAAATAAGAAAGTGACAGGCTCTATAATCTAACCAAACTGAACATAATACTGAACTGGTATTGAATCTTCAAGAATTAATGGCGTCTTTCAATCAGAAAGGAATTTATAATTTCAGATGGATGCGAAATCAGATATAATCTAGGGGAATACAACGAATTTCAAAGGAAAGTTATTTCGAAATCAAATTTATAAGATCAAGCAAGTCATATGCTTTCGAAATACATAAACATATGCCAGAAAATGATTAAATTGAATCTCTTGATGAAGAAACATTTTCAAGAAAAGAAATTATGGATGATTCTGTATATTTTGATTTTCTAAATCCACACTAAATGTCTAAATATGCGTTGTTTTTCTTAAGATAAGCGTTTTGGAAGAAAAATACAAAAGGGAAATTGGCCAATGATTATCAATTCCATTTAATGGAATACATTCGTATATTAAGTGTACAAACTTTACGGAAAATAAATGAGGAAAATGTTTTGTGTGGAGTATATCTTCGATGATTTTTATTTTCGAAGAAAATAAGTTTCTTTAAGGTTTGGCAGAGGTTCATACAAACAGAACCCATAAGTCGCTGCTTCAGACAAACCAACGAGGTTGAGAACATGCTGTGTTGATATTAGTAACACACAGAGAGGTTTAAAAAAGAAACGAGTTCACTGTAGCCAAGAAATTAATATTTCTGTTTCTGCATTATGGAATACTCGCAAATGCGCTTCCTCTCCGAACTATTAAAATACACAACAATTTCCGCTCTGCCGTTGAAGGTTTACATTTTTTATTTAATTCAGAGAAAACAGAACAATTTTTAATTGCGATTGATTTAATCTATTTTATAGCATTTTGGATTTTGAAACAGAAATTTCATTTCAGTATTTTTGATCACGAAGAGATCTCGACACGTTCTCACCTGCGTGTACTGCGTAGCGAATTCAAATAGTACTACATTTATGTAACGTGGGGTTCGCATTTAAATATAATATACAGTGCTTGTACAGTGCTTACGAGCTGAAAACAACCACCGCCAGCTTCACCTTTTGCCGAGAGCAGTTGTGCGAAGTATCGCCAAAGTCGAATGTCACCAATTAAAAGCGGCGAAGGATCATAAGCAACGTCCAATAATAGCGGCGCTGTCAGCGCCTTACGCAAGTTATTCCCTGGCATAAAACCACCTTGTCTGCAGACGTAAAATAGTACTTCTCTCAAAGGCGAAAGTAAAGGATACGTCCGGCATTGTATGAAAATATATGCTAATCGGATTCTTTTAAGTGCGTTTATTGCGCGGGCCGTGCGCCGTTCGCCGTTCGCCAGGGGGCCGCCGCCGCCGCCGTCTCTCTTTGAAGCCCCGGCGCGACCACCGCGCGCCGCAGGAAGCCGCGCGCCCTCCTCGCAGCCGCCCCCGCCCCCCCCCCGGCTCCCGCAGCACAGTGGGCCACACGCAGAACTCCGCAGCCAAGGCTCTGCACGATGGAGCGATTATTTTGTCTGTTTCGCAACGAACAATCAATGAAAACAACCAAACATGATCATGTGTCATTGGAACACGTTGTTTCATAAATATTACATGTATTTCCACTCGGTGGTGGGCGGAGGCACTAATATAACGACAAATGACAAATGTGTTGATATGTTTGAAAAACTTTAATAACATAAATCTTGGCCAAAATATAACTTCTTTAAGAAAAAATATAAAGACAAATAACCATAATATATGATTGCATCAAATAAGGTGATCAGCGCTGTATAATTACGAACATCTACTCATTATCATTATTCAATAAGAGAAACAGAATTTATTTCAATATATATTAAATGATTCCAAGACAGAAGGCACTAACGGGCAAGGAATAATGTAAGACTTCATGAAAACAGAAGAAAATTGTAAGTTTTATACCAAATAACAAAAATCATTGCAAGAATATTCTAATAAATATTGTATTTTGTTTTTAAAGTACAGATTATTTTTCGTAACAGCAATCTAAGGCAAATTATAACATCTTGTTTGATCTAAAGAAGAATATAATGTGAATGAATACTTTTTCTGGGCAAAGGCTCTGCGATTTCATGAACACTAAGTAGCGGATTAGATTTTGATAACAAATTAAATCCTTCATTTGGAACGGCTGAGATATGAAATTTCCAACTACAGTGTCTTGCCGAAACGCACTTATCAGGTGTATAACAATAAATGGTTAGAATAATATTAATAATAATAATAATCAGTACGTACGTAGTAATTGTGTATTAATATTCAGAAAATTCTGTCAGTTACTGTCGTGACCTGCCACCACGCACCGGCATGCGAATCACCGCCGCGCGCAGCATGCGAGAGCGTGAAGGCACGGAGACACCGTGCGCCATTCAATTACGCGCACTAGTTTACGGCACCTTTGTATTCTCCCCGCCTCGCC
>BOPP01000018.1:12586252-12629178 GCA_017312745.1 Gryllus bimaculatus | reverse complement strand
AAGGCTCCACTCCTAATGGCCGGTGGTTGAAGAGAAAGATCCGCGCCACGGGCTGCTTTTTGTGCGCGACGGGTGGCCACGCGCCCATCCGCCCGCCCCCTGCCCGCCACACCGCTCGCCAGATGCGCGACCGCGCGGCACCTGCCTTTGCTGGAGATGAGCTGGCCAGTGATGAGTGCGACGCGCAGATTGCGCGGCCCGGCGCACTTGCGAGCAAAAAGGACGCACGGCCGCGGGCTCTCGGGTTATTTACCAAATGGCACAAGTGTTTGCCCTCAGGTTGGAGTGCACGTGGCGCAGCTGCTGAGACACGCTCTCACGCGATACAAACCATCGGAAACCAGATAGGAACGTTAACAAATGCTTACACATGTATGCTCTTCTTTAATTGAGTGTTCTTTTAAATTTTTTTTTGAAATATATCGAGCCCGTACGATGTATTATGTAACGCAATTGCTCGCGATTTTAATACATTTCTGGAAAAGGTCATATTGCAAGTTTTCGAATTGAAGTAGGTTAGCAGGTCTTCTCACGAGATATTTTATAGTAGAATATTTTCTAGGTATTTTTAATCAAATGTTAAAAGCTCGTTTTTATCTTTATTCAAAATTCCACTAAATGCAGTAAAAGAAAGACAAATTCTCAAGAACACAAGCGCAGATTATACTCTCCCCCTGAACACGTTACATACAGTTTTTACTGATAGCAGTAATTAATAAACATCTATGTAAACAAATATCAGGTCGCTGAGATGGGCCTACTCCTCCTTGGACAGGATAGATTCACTCATGACAGCATCCCATTTCCACTCCAATCTCAAAAATATTTCATCTTAATTGTACCTGCAGTTTCTACAACATTATAACTGCACTCTGTACACGTAACATTAATCTGGTAAAGAACAACACGGCGTAACCACATAAAACGTTAGAAAACTGAAAAGGTCTCAGGAACTGACTGGAGGTTGGTGGACGCTTCTTTTCTCGGACTATAATAAAACTAATGGAATTCTCTCTCCGTCTCTCCCAAAACAATATTACAGTGTTACCTAGGTTGTGACAAAATCTGGGATGCTGTTTCTGCCGGACTACTGTGCTGAAATGGAGCTATACTCTCCGGAACTAAACTATCCACTGCAATCATCCATTGAAATCTGATAAAAAAATTGATAACGTAACTTAGTGTTTATAATATTCTGCTTACCTCCACTGATATGCTTTTGTTGAAACTTCGGTGGAGGTAATGTATTTAATTTTTATTGTTCGTCTGCACTTGGATTTGCAAAACGATTGCTTAACAAAAACTGCACATTGTTTATCTTGCATTTGACACAATGAATGACAACACTATACAAACACAACTACAATAATACTTATTTCAATATGTCGACCATGGCACATCACGCACATATCGCTGCAAGCATTTCTGAAGCGACTAGCGAGCATGGAATGCCCAAAAAAGAACGCTTCTTTCAGTTTGAGTGCATGCTTGCCAAATACCAGTAACCTGCAAATCTTATATAAAATGTGATAAAATTATTTTGTAGGAAAGGTTTGAGATCCCTGATCTTGAAGATTTCCCTTTCCCTTTCGTAAGCATGAAAGAAAATGTTGGCAATATCGGTTTGGAATAGAGAACGGCGAGGATACCCGAAAGGTCCCGATTCGACTTGCTCATCTCCGAGCGCCGGCGCCTCCCTGTTTGTTAAGTATAAAGTTCTCCCGAGTATCCTCGAGGCCTCGCACGCCTCTGGTCTCCAATGGCTCGCTCAGAGCACTAGCTCCTGAATGAACCCAGGCGTGATGTTTAGACGTGGGCGCTGCGCCGTGCTGCACTGTGCTCCCAGGAAAAGAAATTAATGTTGCTCTCTAGTGTAGTGTCCAACCGAAAAGAAATATATTAAATAATATTTACTTCAACTATATAACGTAATTAAAGCTATAATACTAACACGTGTCGTACTTGCTGATAGATTAGACACATGGTACAATACCAAAATAATTTCAACATTCCTAAACACTTACCCGATAAGGCTACACACCCAATCGTTAAATAAAAAATCTTACATTCCTTACCATTCATTCTCTGTAGTACCTATCACCGATTATGATGCGATACTTAAAATCAGTGGTATCTCATTACTCTCGTTCAAAGACACTAGTGTACAAACAACCATGAAGTGTAGACCAATTGCATGCTCCACATCGTTTCACATAGTCTTACTAGGTACGTGAAGATACCTAACCACCGCTACGTCGTTATTCTAATTGATTAAAAAAGTCCTCCCTTCACCTATTTATAAAAAAATTGTCAAACCTGAGTTACAATAGACTCGTCATTTTGGATTCCCCACCATCATATTTGTTCTAAGTATTGTGTGTAAGTTTGTAAAAAGAAACACAAAATATGTGTAGTGTAGATTCTATAGCTCTACGTAATATTCAACAAGGCTTTACATAAAAAATCTATTTGAAAAGCCAAATTTCTTCCATAAAGCAAGCGTTTGCAGTTGAAAGGACGTCATGCAAAAAGTCAAAAGGGGCAGGTGCGCGTTGCCTTTAGGCCACGCGGCAACGGCACGCCCGGGGGCAGATGGCTTTTAGCGGCGCGATACGCGATGCCCGTCGAAAGGCTTCCCGCCCGCGCCCACGCCCCCCCTTGCGGTCGGCGTGCGAGGGACGCGAGGTACCCGCGCACGCAGCGGCAGCCAAAGGCGTTCACCGCCCGCGCCCCGTGGTCGCGAGTTTACGAGGCGTATCTCCAGGCGGCTCCCGCGCACCGCGGCACGCCGGGTGTAGGCCCGCGCTCCCGCCCGCGCTCCCGCCCGCGCTCCCGCCCGCGGCTCCCTGCCCGCGCTCGACCGCCCGCGCTCGCCGCCGCGCTCCGCCCGCGCTCCGCCCGCGCTCCCGCCGCGCTCCCGCCCGCGCTCCGACCACCCGCATCCTCGACACACGCGCGCGCCGGCCCGGCCCCGATCTCACCCGGTGGCTGCTGCTCCCGGCTGCTGGCCGCCAGCGCAGGCTTCGCTCCCATCCCCGGCCCTGCGCTGCCGCCTTGGCGCCCATTGCCCTCCCTTCCCCATCTCGCCTCGCCACTCCGCCAACGCTGCCACTCGCACCTCCTCCCACACCTCCGGAACATCACTGACCAGTTTGCCTACCTGCCAACCACCCCTACCGCTCGAGCACACGCTACTGTCTTCTCCGTTTAGTAATTAGTCTGCGATTGTAGGTTGGGTCTTCACCGTCGGCGTAACCCGATTCACATACCGAGCTTTCGACGTTCTCGTAGTCTTCGTTTAATTGCTAACTGCTCCCCCACCTCTGTGCTCACCGTGCACTCCTTCCCGTCAACCGTCACCGTGTCTACCCCTACGTTGGCAAAGGGTCGGTCCTCCGTTCCCCGTTGGCAATGCCGCCTCCAACCGCTGCCGGTCGCGTTTTTCCGCCTTCCAACCCCTTCCTCGATCCCGCCGCCCGTGCCCCGCCCCCTAGCCCCTTCCCCCGCGCGTTCGTCCCCCGCTCGCCACCGCTGCCCCCGCGCTTCCGCCTCCACCCACGCCGATCGGACCGTCGCGGCCGCCGCCGGCCCCGCTGCCCCCGCAGTCTGCCTTTCATCAGGCCAAAACCACGGTGCGCGGGTTGGGGAAAAATTTTCGAGCTGATTGCACCGCCCGAATAGCGGGACAGCGAAAGGAATGTCGCGCGGTGAATAAGCAGAACGCAGTCGAAAAAAGTGAGCGCTTCGAAACGCCCAGTGAAACAGAAAGGGACGTGGCAAAAATGTGCTGGAAAATCGAGTTGAAATTGAGGTTTTTTCCTCACATCTGGGATGAAACGGCTGCACTTGGCGGCGCAAAACAGGGCGATTTTCCCTTGGGATGTCGTTCTTTTGTGGTAGGATGTATACTTTTTTCGAGGATTTGCGGTAAATATAGAATAAGCCGTTACTATGCCAACATGCGAATTTCACATGCAAAAGCATCCATCTGAACTAGTTTTTGGAGCTTCCTTTCTGCCATGAACGAATTAACCGCAATCATCACGAACACATCGCTTGTCCGCAGAGCGAGGGTGACATCTAAAAAATGTCATTTTACTGGAATACCGTTTTATTCAGAACAGAACCGTTTACTTCACGGCCAAGGGCAAAGAGTGTTTCCGTACAGTCCAGCTATCCTGTAAACTTTATTAATTTTTACTAATAAAATAGACTCGTTTCTAAACGTATTACTTCATTTAATTCACAAATAACAATTTTTGAGGCATCACTCTACTGCTTTGGACTGGAAATATGTAGCGTCCATTTACACTATTACTAACTTCAAGCCACACCATTAATATTTGTAAGAAGGGAAAAATGATGTCAAACTCTGTTGAAACCATTATTAAAATTCCGTCGAGAATCACCAAATGCGACCAAAACAATCTTTCTACAATAATAACAAAATAATAACAAAGTTATGTGATGTCGGGTTAATCCTGTCGCTGGTGGGGTATATAATCTCATGTTCGGGAACGCTGCCATATTACTAGGCATTAGTGATTTACGAAACGTACTCGGGGCCTGTCGAGAGCGTATGGTGCAAGTATGATTAACATTTAATGCTTATAGCTTCTTATGACTCCCATCATTGCAGGTCAACCTACTTTTAGGGGTTGCTGTATGGAAGAACTTTACCAAACATAATTTTTCACCGTACAAGCTGTTTATTTTCTCTGTACCATATTGCATGTTTTCTCTTTTACGAAACGTTCCAATCTCAAAATAAAATTATCTAATTTAATATTGTATTTTGTAATACGACTGTCAAGTTTCACTAAATGTGTGACCCTAACTTTTTACTGACTGAAAATAGTGGCTTGGAAAGGTTTCAGTGATTCAATGTTAATGAACTGTAATCACGAATCGAAACGCGTTGCTGTCGCATACAACGCTCTGCAATGTTAAATGTGAAGATTGTTACTCGCTAACTCCACCGTAATGACCGGCAGTGGCGCAACAACGATAAACGTGCTTAGTTAAGTTTCCGCACACTAATGCACGTTTAATACTGATACGCCGGGCTGTTTTTAAATACATCCCGTATGTAATTACGAGGAATTTCAATGCATCATGAACCACTGTGATACGTTCCACCTATTTATCAGCCCAAATGCGAAGGCAAGTAAAAATATGAATGCTTTGCATCTCTATCTCGGGGGTTGGGCACTTAAGGCGCTAATAAACCAAAATTTCGTAATCTTTAGCCAAGTCTCATGCAGTATAAAATGTATGTTGCTGACGATTGTTTTATAATACATAAAAAATAGGAAGAAAGTAGAATTCAGAACTAGGGTGGCGATTATTTAAATCAATTGATTCCAACTCCGTCGGTGGAAAATTTTAGATCATGGTGAAATATCTAGGCCGAATTTAACCACTGTCTAGAGGAGACTTCTAGCGGCCGGTTACTCTGATCGTGGATTTCTCCATCGATACCAGGCGAATGTCGAAAAAGTAACAACAAACCGTCTTTCCTTCCTCGTCCTTGTCCTCTCCTCTCCCAGTACACACACATGTCGGAAAGCCAGTCGGGACCTAAGAGTTTGTCCCGGCTTGGTTGCTTCTTGTCTGGCGGAGATACCTGGAGGAGGAAATACCGCGAAGATTCACATGTAGGCCGGTACCGAATCTCATATTGTAGCGTGGGAGGAACGCCGCCACATCCCGGGATACACAGTATACGATTGGAACTGACGCGCCCAGTCATAAATTATTATAAATGAACACAATGCAAGTTCAATATAACATTAATTAAATTCTTCAATAATATTTAGTACTGTACAGTTTTTGGAGAAACACTATCTAAATAATAAATCTTCTGATAAATACTTTATATAGATCCGGTGAGTATCTTCAATGTCAAGCCGTTCTGTATTAATGACTGCGCATTAAAATTTAAATTTAATGATAAATTATGTTTAATAATTATCTAATGTATAGGAATAACAATAATAATAAAATTAATAATATTTAAAATTCCGTGGTTAATCGTATGTCAGCAGGTCTGTGATCAGATGAGTACGGTGCATATTTTGAAAATATCTTATTAATGAAACTCATTGAGAGCAAATCTCTTATTTTTAAACAATTTGTGATAGTTTCCATTCTACTTTGAAAAAATAAAGTATGCGTTTCAGGATCTGTTTTACTACACATCTGGAGATATTAGACCGTGAACTTAAATGAATTTTTAAATGAGTATTCTACTACACCTCCAATTCCTGAAGTGCACAATAATTTTCATTTTTTACAGTAAAATGAAAGTCAATTAATTAAAATTTACTGCTCGAAATTTATACATTCATATCAACACATGATGTTTGTAATGCTAGTGCCTGCATTGCTCGTTCCAAATATGTATAATACGGCATATGCTATTGTTTGCTTTTCAGATTTGTATTAAAAACGTTAGTAAAAATAACGAAATTTCTCTCGCAAAAATTACCTATTTTTAGATGTATGTTTTTCCAAAATTAAGAAGGGGGAAATTCGTTGGAATGGTCTTTCATTATTGTTGCCATTATTGTATCTTACAGTTGTAAAATATTAGCGAATTGCATCGGATATCCGTCCAGTGTTCCTCCTCGTTCCTCATTATCAAAAGATATAAGAAATTAGGACCCAACATTAAACAGGGCCTAAGAAGCTTGTCGGTGATCCAATTTTAATAATTATTATTCGGAAGAATAATATGTGCCTTCAAAAAGGTTTTTGCCAAAAACTAAGTGGTGAAAATTTCAGGAAATTGAATAGTTTAACATTGTTTATTTTCGTTGTAATTTATCACAGAGCAAACGTCAAACAAACATTATGACAGGTTATAGACAAAACTATCTCATTTCTTTTACATTTCGTCGAAACCATTTGATTGAGAGGTCGAAGCCATTAATAAACAAGGTTGATACAAATACAATAATTTCCATGCACTAACTTACCAACCAGCACACCCTTGAGCCAATGGCATCGAACGTATGGGCACTCACCTGGAACAAGAAAGAGTAGCAGTCAAGCGATCGACCCAGCAAGTCCGTTAAAAGCTCGGCGGCAAATGTCTCGCGCGGCCTGCTAACGAGCGACACGACCTTAGGCTCGCAAAAAAGCGAAGCTCGAAAAGCGCGGAAGACGCGAGCGCGTTGCTGACCCAATTCCTTGAGGGCGGGGAGGGAGCGCGTATTCTCACGCGCACCGCCGGCCATGGCGCCCACGCCGCGACGCGGCCTCGCCCCCGCCCACGCCCCCGCCGCCAACGCCACCGGCTGCGCGGACGGCACGTGTGGCGCGGAACGTCCGGAATCCGGTGCCCGCTGCAGTCCAAGCAGAAAGGGCAGCGACTGCGTCCCTCATTTATGCGTAAAAGGCGCGACTCAGGCATTTTGTTCCGATTTAGAAGTGTTTGGGAGGTACCAGACATTTTTCTTGAGGAAGAAGACCGTACTGTATTTAGAAATAGTCGAAAATCACCCACAAAAGAAGACGTATTTCGTGTCGTATATGGATGAACATTTACGTAAATGCTCCAACAGTTTTAGATTCCTGAGATACGTCTTTTAGGCTTAGGAGAGCAAAGTAGCATTGTGCTACTGCTCGTGCCGCTACCACAACACAGCAGGTGTGGAACAGAAGCCGCGTGCAATGTACGGGGACGCATGTACGAGTATCTCGTTCCTTGCACTTCGCAGAACATGCAGGACGTCAGCACGTTCAGCACGTGCTGAGCAGCGTACAGGCAGGGGGGAAAGGGTCACGTTGTCATACCCTTCAGCAAAAAACAACGTATCTGATGAAGTTTTAATCGACGAACTATTCTCATTAAATGATAATTTTTAATTTATTCGTTACTCTCGTTGAAAACTAAAAAAGTAATATATTCTAACTAATTTTCAGCAAAGTTATTTTAATTTTTCAGGACGTAAATTAAACCTTGTACGTAATCATGTAATTAGGTATTTCAGAGACGTTAAATAATATTTTATTTTAAAGGAAGGATATTACATTTTATAGATTCATTCCTTAATCCGTTCATTTTATTACGAAAATATTACATTTGTTACTCAACTTCTCAGTGCAATTACTTTTGGCAGCGACAATCAATTAAGCTGAGTTAATGATTCCAGAAATGCAACGACGTGACATGACAATACCAAAATAAAGAAAACAAGTTTGTCACAAGCAAGCGGAGGAATAAAACAACTAAAAATGACAAAACAAGGGAGTTTGAACTACAAATCAGAAGGTCATTTTTCAATGCTAATAGTCGATATCTGTGAGCACCATTTCTTGTTATCAATGTTTCCACGAAGGCTCGATCCTCCCTTTATTCATAATACATGAATTACAATGAAAGAGAATAGGTTTCTGGAACTTAAGGAGAATGCAAGGAGAACGTGCTGCCTCACACGAACGCTTTGAGTTTTTTGTGTTTTTTAAGATAAATAACTTTGAAAATGCAATCTTTGAACATTTGCTGGAGAAAAAGGTGTTCTGCATAACGAAAAGTTAACACTAAACATAATGTAACGTGCAATGTGAGAACAATTTACAGAGATTAGTTACAAAAAAGTAAAATCCTTTTTTGTTAGCTCTATAAATTCACATCCATAAATATTTTCTAGAAATCAAGCTGTTTATTATCTCGAAGCGTAAAGTTTCGACAACATTCGTACAGATAGTAGAGCTGAAGAGAAATTATCTTCAACGGTACATTGCAGGACGTTGGCATACGCCGCCGCGCCAACACCAGCGACAGAGCGCAGGAGGCCGCCGCCTGCTATGTGAACGGGAGAAGGTCCGATGCGTTCGCCTTGGACTGCGTCGAAGCGGTTATGATGGCGGTATCGAGCTTCGTTGCAAGTACCGCCGACGGGGGCAACGCCCGGGACAGTCGCGATTGTCACGGTAGCGGCAACGCCGTGATCTACGGCGCAGCATCGGCAACATGAGCAGCAGCTAGTGCGGCGATGGCGACGGCGACGTGGGCAGCGGCGCGGTCGGAGGCGGAGCGCCTGCCTGGAAAGGAAGCTGTCGGGGTCCGGAGCGGGGGCAGGTTCGTCGCCGCCGCCGCTGCTGCTGCTGTTCTTCCAGTCTGGAGCGGCGGCAGCGCAGCGAACCGCGCGCGAAATCGCCAACTTCATCTCCATCTCCAGCGTCGTCGACACCACCACCACCACCACCGCCGCCGCCACAAGTCGGCAAGCAGCGGCGCGGCGCACGCGCTCGGAGCACAAGCACGGCCGCCGTCCGCGCCCTCCGCGCCCTCGCCAGCCCCGCGCCGCCTCCGCCGCCGCCGCCGACTGGAAGAACAGGTTGGGCTGCTCCGCAGGTCCGGCTTAATGAACATCACGGGCCAGTCGAAACGTCCCGTCCGTTGTAGGCGGCTCTCCCTTTGTGCGGCCGCTGTGCACGTACCGATCGCCGCCGGCCAAGTATGCGGCTGTGGCAGCGGAGGTGGAGGAGGCGGCGGAGGCGGAGGCCGCCGCCCCCCGGCGCCCACCGTCAGGCCGTTCGCCGCGCCTCCCGCGGCTTTGCCGCCGGGGCTCTTGAACGGCATGCTTCGCGTCGGAGAACAACGCGCGTTTCCGCATCTCTGGACGCCCATCCGGCATCATCCAGCCTCGTGCACTTGGACTCCACTCCCAACAGCCATAACGCACCGCGCAATCCCACTTCGCCAAGATTAGTGGAATCTGACGCGTTCCACACTAGCTGAAGGATCACAGCGCACCACAGACATAATCAGCTGCTTGTACGAGACCATGACATGACGGGCCAGGAAACTCAGATTAGCTTTCTCGACAACCCGGATACGTGTAGTCATTGTAATTCAGCGCGAAGACGGATTTCCACGCAACAACAGACGCTATTATTTTGTGCCACCTTCAAACGGTGGCAGTTCTCAATATAACGCGTTCATTGAAAATCATTCTTGTCCTACGTCACCTTCAATTATGTATCAGAATTATTCCCCGGCCACTGTCATCCATAACGAATGCAATTCCAGAAATGGTCGCATCATTGGCGCCAACGTGGAGAAGGAGCGTGTATTAAGGCAATACAACACCACTCAGGAGGAGCCGAATGCAGCTGACGGCGCTCGTGGCGTCTCGAGCGTCACTACAACATCTCGCTCCGCGCGACGCCATCCGGGGTTATGCCGCACCGAGAGGGCGTTTCTTCGACGCGCAGGGACCGCGCTCGCGCCGCCCCGCCCCCCGCCGCCCACCAAGTCTGCCACCCGCTCGTATGGAGCGCCACGCTCGTTGCCCCGTTTGAGTGGCGTGTGGCGATGAACCTAATTGGCAGGCCGAGGGTGGGCGAGGACGGGCGGGCAGGAGGGGTGGGCGCGGCGAGGCGGGGAGGGGAAGAGCGGGGTAGGGCGCGTAGAGGCGGGGTGAGGCGGGGCGCGGGAGGGCTGGAGTAATGAGCGTTCGCGATTCGCCCCGGGATTGAAGGGCGCAGCTTCTCTAATTAGGAGTCGGTGCGTTAAATGCTGCGGTGCGGAGGATCGGTGGCTGGCGGGGCGCGCTCCGCTCCGCTCCACTCCACTCCGCTCCGCTCCGCTCCGCTCTGCGCCGTTCCTCGGCGCTTCGCTTCTGGATGCTCCAGCCCGCGACGCCAACGCGTCCCTTCCCCTCGTCGCCCCCCCCCCGCCTTTCCCACCGCTCGCGCCCGACGTCTGCCTTCCTAATTCAGTTACCTTCTGTCGATGATCGCTACCTTAAATTCAATCGCTAAAAATTCGGTAAGGAAGATCTTTAATGGACGCCATTGGAGCCGTCAGGACGGGAGAGAAGGGGTGGGGCGGCGGAGGCAAATGAAGGGGTTGGCCGAGGACAGAAGAGAAGTCACGGCCGAGACTCAGCAGGCACGGCAGCGAAACGAGCGGACACGTTGGCATGCAGCGGGCCAATGAGGCGATGCAAAACTCCTGCCACTAGAAGGTTGTCTCTGATGGAAGCACTAGACACATTCCTATTCAATTAAAGCAGTGAATCTCAACCTTCGGACTCCGATCTGACAGAGACTTACTCCGCGTCGAAAGTGCTACACAGAACTGAAATTTTTTAGGTTGGCTTTTTATTTTGCATAAATTCAAGGACGATATATTTACTACATTGGAAACTAATTCTATATTATTATTGCGTAAATCATCAATAGTTTGTTCAAAAATCAATATTTATTACATGCAACGATATGCGTGTATTTGAATGTATATTTATAAATGCAGCAGTGACCGCAAACATTTTGCAAATACTTTCCAAAACTTTTCCAAGTGGTTACTAAATCGGAAAATGATGAAAAAACTTGCATGAAAACTATCAAATTGAAGGTTCTTGCAGTCAGCAATGATCCTGTCCCCAAAACCGCTATTTCCGCTTTTCCTTGGAACGTTTTTCTTGACCAGCTAAACCATCAATAGTGACATAATGCATTGCATATTCTTTCTATCATTTCAATCTAAATAATTAAGACACCCTAATCGACATGAAATATTTCGTTTTCTGGGATCCAATAGTCACGCGTCGGTGGTATGTGTCGTCTCCACATAGGTGAAAATCGACGTCTTTTCCATTGACAGGTATCGACTCATTATAGAATGTAACTTGTAAAAATGTTTCGAAAGTTTTGCTCAAGTCGAGAGACAATAATGTGAATAACAGAGAGTCTTTCATGAATCGATAAAGAAGTAGTCAAAACTAGAATGTCTGTTCGAGACCCAAATTATTCTTTCATTACTTGCTATTGTTCTAGGAGAAGTAATTTAATATTTTTTCTCGAATATTCTACATCAACACTAACATTAAATATTCACACTCATAATACTCCTAATACATACACATTATACTCCTAAATGATAATATCGAAAATTTGTCGTTCACAAAATTACACAATTATCAGTACAATTAATTTTTTTGATGCACATATAGCTCAAAAAAAGCAAGTGTGTTTGAAATTTGTGAAAATATACAATGAAAATCTGTCAGGAGGTTTTAGCTACAACCAGGACTCTTACAAAGTATACTCGATCTATTATGAATTATGATTGTTAACTTAAAAAACAATAAGGTGTACAGACCTTTTAACCTTTCGTGAAAACACATTCTTTCAACACATGTTAGGAACACCAGAGCATTTACCGGTTATATTGACTCTCATACAGCTTGTTAATCGTCTTCCGAGGGAGTTTCCATGGAAGCGCCTGAAGTGGAAGCAAGTTTCCAAATCCCTGAGAGCAAATCCTGAAGAACACCGGAAGAGTTTAAAACGTTTTGGGGGTTAGCCTTAAGGTCGGGATAGTAAAGGAAATCTGAACACAGAAATATTTGAAGGTCGATTTCCTGGTCGGGTAAAGTTTAAGAAAGAATGGCTTCGCGTGGCCATAAAATAATTGTTATGACGATGGCAATTGTTGGTCGTTAATATATGATAATATACATTCATAGATATTATAGAAAATGATGAATCACTTTGAAGATAAAGTTATTATCAGGAAAACTCTTATACTTCCTTGGGAGGAGCATTCGAATCATTGAATGCAGAAGATCAGAAATCTGAAAATTAGAATTCTGTACATTATTTTCCTCCCTGCTGTACCCTAAACGTATTGTATATGTAACGTACAATCATCGGAAGAACACCTAATACTCGTATTACGAGCAGCGGTTAATTAGCCCATTAGTCAGACGTTAGCGAGGTTTGAATAAAGTTTTAATGATGGACGTTGTACGGATAATTTCAGACCTTATATGAGTAATGTTGGCATTAGTTACAGGACGCTACTTAAAATAAGATAACTCTCCCAGTTTGAGGCGTATTCTGTGTTCTCGAGAAGTAATTTGGCAAAAAACGTCTTGGAAAGTATGCACTGCACCGACTCAAGATTATTTTATGTGAATAGCGAAGGCCGGAGCCTCGTCACTCAACCAGGAAATACGTAGCAAAAAGTCAAATGATGTATATAATTACTTTAGGTTAGATTAAGTGGTTTCGTGTAAATAGAAACAAACGATTGAAAAATAAAAGATTGGAATTCGAAACTACTCATATTCTCACGCGCTAACCCTAGAGACGTCTCTCCAGCGGTCTCATACCCATTTATCACGAACTATCTGCTATTCCTCGTCACTGAGACGTAATTCTTCTAACGTAGCCACCTAGAATTGGCTAAAAAATTGCATTGTGGACAAAACAAAAGTGCACAAAATCCGGTTGAAGTCCGAAATATGCTTGGTAAATATAGCTATTCTAGATTTTATGTAGACAATTTGTTAAATGGGTTCATTAGTCGGCTCATTCACGAATTAGCCCTATCGGGAAATTTAGTCATAACATACGTATATGAACATACATTTCTACCCGCACTTTAATACGCATTACCCAATCCTTTCACTAGTGAAATTGAACAGTCGTTTTCTATATCTAAACCATGTTCCATCAATTAGATTTGCGATCCTTTCTTCTGTGAATAACAGGAATGAATCTGTGATTTTATAGTTAATGTTGAAACGTTCATAAACATTTTGCGCGCCTCCATAATTCAAAAGGACGTTTATGAAAACTAAGAGCAACGTTCAGAATTCTTTTGTTACTGTACTGGGTATGTCTACTTTCTTTCAATAAGATCCATGAAGTCTATAACATTTGCCCAGAACGTAGAGCGTTCCAGATAAAATTCCGATGTCAAATCTTCAATTTAGACCCAGTATAAATAGGTGGTCACATCAGAAGAATGAAGTAAGATTCCCACCCGACTGGCAAAGGGACTCGGAGTAGCAGTCACCGGGTTAATTGACAAAAAAACCTATTTCCCTTTCTAAGAGTTCTTTCCACAAGAGTTTTCTTCGTTTCAAGAGTGGTTCGAGAGGTTTTGCGTGTTTAAAGACAAAACAGAAAATCTGAGTTATTTCAAGCCCCTTCAAAGTGACAAAGGCTGAACAAGCCAGCCTGTCTAAAAACCTCCTCTGATGTGCCTCCCCAAATCTTGCCGTGTAATACATGATGAAGAAATTAAGAGTATTGAAAGGTAACTTACTCCGATTACTTTTTCCAGTCTTTTTCACATAACTTAAAACCTCTCATAACAATTTTGTGTCTTTTTAATAGCGAGGTCTTCGTTAGTTTTGTTTTCCTAGACGAAAAAAATAATCAGTGACTCGTAATTAATTTAAATCGAATTTCAGTCGGAAAATTGAAGTAAAAACCGATTATCAAGAGTCATTGGAGACAGAACCAGTTAAAAAAATTAAGCTCTTCAAAAGAATTGGAAATCTGTGTGTCTCAACACTTACTTTCTTCTATTTTTAAAAATAGACAAAGATTTTACATTGTTATTTATTCGAGTAGTAGTGTTGAGAAAGATCTTCATGTTATACAAAAGTGATTTCCATGATTATACAAAAGATTATACAAAAGTGATTTCCTCTACTTATTCGAATTCTACATTTATAATACCTTGTAAAACATTTATCTCAAAAAGTATAATCCTATATACTTCGTGGTCTTCTAAAGTAATATAAAATTTTCAAATAAATACAGGTTTCCCCAGTTACGCTTAATCTCCAATTTAGCCATTATGCGAAAGCTGATTGCACTGATATCGTACAATACATTCGAACAATCTTGGAAGAAATGTGTATACACGTGTAAACATGTGTCTTTCACTTCAGATTCACATCCTTTGGGAAATTCTTAAACCAACGAAGTGTGAAAAACTCTTTAATTCAAACTTTTAAACAAAAACAGCTTTCTGTCATTTAATTCAGTATATTCACGTTTTACATAAATGTATTAATGATGCCAGATGCGAATTTTAACCGTAAATAAAATTATTAGTTTATAATTACACGAGCCTGGGGCGGCCGTTACAACAGCCTTGATGCCACGGCAACGTTGGCAAAGCAACAATAACTCCTGAATTCGTTTGGCATACACATTTTGAAAGTCAGTATTCTTGATACCGCTAGCAACAAAATGCAAATTGATACAAAAATAAAATAGTTGAAAATAATATTGCTATATTCATCATCACTATTCGTTTCTACATGAATTATTTGTCATTTCCGCCCCTTAGCATGCGAAATGAAATTGTCCATTCATTTTCACATTTAATTCAATTAAAAAACGCAATTTAAAATAGATTTAATGATTAAATAATATTAAGTGTAATCTTTCCGTTTAAGATCTGAATGACTGCCTCCAAGCACTTCTCAAATTACATTCACAGAGAGACAGCGCCTCGAACGAAGTGCCTCAAACGAACCCCCAAAACATAGATTCTGAGTACACAACGTGGTAAAGGATGTAATTTACTATATGTAAGAAAAATGGGAAAGTTAAAAGTGCACAAACGTAATGACATTGAGAGGGGTCAAGAGACGCAGGTTTTGTTACTGAGCTCTGAGTGTAAGGGGCTGGACCTTAGCAGAAGGCTGTGTCAGAAACAGATCTGTCCTGCTGCGAAGATGGCAATCAAACGGACACTAGTTGTAAGTGTGGTCACAGTTTCAGGATGAGACGGAAAACGCAACACTTACAGCGAAAAATGCATTAAGAGACCCCAAAGAGCGTCACATTTTCGGAGAAGAACATAGATGTGCTTGAATATAAAATATGATATCGGCGTGAGCTTTCACCGAATTATTTTTAATTAGAATAATTAAATAATTAGGTGTTCAATTGAAATTACTTGAATTGAATAAAAATGTAAGATGAAATCGTATTTTATTTTCCAGCAATTTTGCGCTCTTTGCTACAACGTGATACTCATAGTGTAATCCAACTGCAGTGTTTGTGGGCTTGCCCTGTTGAAGCTTGTCGTTGGGAAACATACGTTTTTAACACAGCCTAGCTTCGAGCTCCATTGTTGACTGGAGAAAATTGTTTCTCTTCACTTCCTTTACCTGCCTTCTGCGTTTGTGCACTTTCCTTCTGAAACATCAGGATACCATGTTTATAAAGACAAGATCTAAGAGCTGCGAAATGAAAATTACTTTTCACATATATTTTCCAAAATGTTCCACGAAACTGCTATGTATTAAAGGAATGAACACGAACTAGCGAGTTCACAAATGTATTAACAGTTTTTGTGAACGGCTGACCCACAAGGATATCGACGAAATTATTTGGTATATTTAAGCACAAAAAGTTTCGATTCACGAATGTGGTCGGAAGACGCATAAAGTTTCACCTTCTTTGACAAGACCTATACAACTTTCTTTAAGAATTCCCGAACATCGACTATATTTCTAGAGTTTCTACAACTGAATCTTATTACGGCATAGAACGGTGAAATCCGTGTACTAATCTCGGGAATTTATTGAAATAGATATTTCTCTTTTCTGGCCTTCTCATCCACATCAGAAAGTTAATTAGTATTCATTGCAAATACACTTATAAAACGAAGTTAGATAGCTAACAAAAATCTGATAGGTTATTCCGCATCTGATTAAGTGATCGTTTTTAGATAATGCGCGTAAAATGGCTACACAAAACACTACGAACAATTTTACTACGATTCATATGCCTAATTTATAATAAGCGATATTTGAATTTACCAAACACTGATAGCAGTACACGCAATGAAAGTGTACTCAATCGATACGCTTCCGGGAGAACTTTCAAGAGAGAGCTTCGATATGGATGTATTTCCCAAGACAGAGTATGCGCTAGCGGCCTCCGGGCAACTGCGGTCCAAACCGAGACACTGGTCCAGGCCATCACCACCGCGAGACGCGTCCCCCTTGGCCAGCAACGCCAGACGCCGCGTCACCCAATCCGTTGCTGCAGCTTCGGCCGTCACTCACGCCGGCCCCGAGGCATCCTCCCTCCCTCCGCGCTTCCACTACATCCTCTGCCTTCGCCACCGCCACCACCACCATCGCCACCCACCGGCGTCTCAGCGCCACGGCAGACGCTCCCTCTCGGCGAGGCGCCGGGCGCTTTCAATTGCGAATGGAACCCTCCGGTGTGAAGAGGCCGTCATGCGACACGTTCCGGTACAGCCTCCCCCAACATTCATGGCCCCTCCCGAGACGCCGCCGCGGCGCGCTGTGCGCTATGAATAAACAAGATTAGTGGTCCTAATCGACGCGCTGCGCGGCGCAGGGCCTGCGCGCGCAGGCGTCATGGATCACGCGGGGGAGGCCATCACGCTCCCCCGCGGCCCTTCCGTTCCTTTCGAGATGGCTGCCACGGCCGAGCGCGACACGGGAAAGGACACACATCAAAACTTGAGGAGCAATAGACAACCGTCTAGACACGCTCACTATCCATCAACCGTAATATAGAATCAAACGCGTAGGAATGTCATGTTTTCCAAGACATTGGACAAGTCCAACAATATGGCCTGATTGTGACCAAAAGTGAACTCGCGCAATGAGTCGCAAGTTCGAATCTCGTTACCTCAAAGTACGTTTGCCCCTTGCTTTTCGCTGTGTTGGGTCGCGAAAGGCGCTTTGGTCCGTTGATCTCAAGAGCTGATCCTTATACGACAAAGCGTCGTTTATAGCACATTTCTTAGCGATGTAATAGATAAATGGCTTCAGATTTGCCCAAGCCCTCGTGTTACACAGATTTACAAAACGTTTTATCACAAAATGAATAAATTAAGAAATAAACAATGTCATCTTCTATACATATTAATTATATAGTTATAAATACTAAGATATTGTACATCAATTTTTTTCATTGCCGTTAATACGAGGTATGATTTAGGCATTTGCTATTTTTGCTTTCTTTGCATGAGCGAACAACGAAAACTACTTAATGAGCGGCTTTCACAAAGCATCTGATCTTTATTGCTGTAAATATATTACCTTCTGCCCACAATAAATTTTGCAGTATTTTAAATTAATAGGGTGTAATCGTCGTTCGCTTAGGTTTTGAAGCTTATCCTGAGTTACCCTTGCATGAGAAAGGCTTGATATTCGCAACAGCCTACTTAGTACTGTTTGCTATCATTATAACACATAAATGATTAAATTATTCTTACGTGATTGTATTTTTACTAATACTTGATCCATTACCAATCCACACCTCGAGGAGTAACATTTGTATAATAAGTATTCATTTCCAGTGAGTGTACATACATTTTTAAAAGAAGGACGAAAAGCACAACATAGTGCGCCCATTGCAAAAAGCTAAATTGACAGAGGAGCGGAGTGGGGGCGGAGTGGGGGCGAAGGAGGCGACGCGGAGGAACAGCCGCCCATAACGCTAAAGCGCTAAAAGAAACTCGCCGAGAAGCGGCGGGCGGGCGCCGTTTCATCGACGCGCTGTATCTCAGCGCCGCATCGCCGCCCGGCCACGCCGCGCTCCCCCCGCACGCGCGCCTGCGCAACCAAGCGAGCGCGGCCCACAGGGAAGGCACATGCCCACCCGCCTCTTTCCCGCGTCTCTGCCTCACGCTGATTTTACATTAATTTCAATTATGGGCGATGCTCATTATCTAAGTAATTTGTGTTCCAATAGCACTACTCCCCGTCGCTATGGCAAAGGCTATCGTCCCGGAGATCAGCACCTGCGGTGGTACGAACGTTCTTGTTGCATGCCGCGGGGCCATGCATCTTGGCCGGGGGTATGACTGGTGGACCTCTGAGCACGCATCGCATAAAAAGCAGGCTGGCGGCGCCGGGGGCGGACGCCGGGGTGGGGGCAGTCCAAGGCGTAGGAGGCGCCATCTGTAGCGGGAGTAAAGAAGGCAAGGGAAGTCAGAAGCAACACAGAAAGGGAAGCAAAGAAGAGAGAAAGATTACGGATTGCCAAAAGAGCAAAATTAGGTATAAAGAAGAAAGGATGAGTGAAGGAAGATGGAAAGTAAGAAACAAGAAGTCGAAGCAAGATGAAACGAATACAATACAATACGTAGATATACGGGTTTGAGTTAAAAGAATGGAAAAAGAAAAAACTGTAATCAACTGACGTAGGGCTGAGCATGAGTCAACGGAAGATGGTCCGTAGTCAGTGATAGAGGGACCCTGCATGACTAGTGGAAGGAGAGATGGGTGTTGCGGTGGAGAGGAACGTGTGAGGTGATGGGGGAGGGGAAGAAAACAAGGGGATGGAAAGGAAGTCGACGGAGGTGCGTAAGCGGGGCGGGCGTTTTCCGCGACCGCCATGCTCCTCACTTAGCGCCCCTCGACAGCCGCCGCCCCCGCCGCTACCCCGGCCCCCGCGCCGGGCCCCTCGCGCCCCGGCGCCGCCAATGCGCCGCCCCCGCGCGCTTCCCGTCGGCGTCGTTGGGCGTCGTTCGGCGTCGTTGGGCGTCGTTGAGCGTCGCAGGGCGTCGCTCCGCGGGGCGACTGGCGTAACCCGTTCCGGCGGCCGGGACTATCCGGCGGACGCACTCCCGCTGGCTGGACGCCGGGTAATTTTTCCTGACAGTCCAATCTCTCAAGTCTTCGGAGGACCTCATAAGGTTAATGGTATTGGTGATAGATCTGACGTTAGACGCGGCTTCTTGCAGTTTTGCGACAGCGAATAACGACAACAAAACCTATAGGAAGCATTGCTTTAAATACTGCGTGTCGTGTTGCGGTTTTTACTTTAGTACTCGTACTACTGTTACTTCTGCAGCTCGCTTTATCAAAGTATGTACGCTAGTGTACGAGCTTGTTTTTATTTTGTGTGTTAGATCACAATCTAAAAATTTCTGTCTTCAGCTACGTGCATTTGTGCGTCTTTTGAACTATTTTTCTTCGTGTCAGATTATTGTTATTAATGGCCGTGGTTAAATGATCATCGCTGTTACAATTCCACTGTGAACATTTCAAATAAATCTCTCCTCATTCGTTTACATACGAAGGGAAGCGTGCAGTTTGACATGCATTAACAGCATTTAATCGCGCATTTTGCATTTTTGTGCATGTAAAAACTGTGCGTGAAATTGCACAGCAGCAAGCTGCCGTAAGGGCCGAGGTGACATTACGGGGCGCTAAGTGCAACAAGTAAAAATGCACGCTTTAAACAATGTTATCTTTTTCCTTCCCAAGGAAAGTGCTCATACTTGAAAGACCGTTAACAAAAAATTTTAGTGAACAAAATACAAAAAACAGCTTGACAATTCGTAGCTAAAAAAAATTCAGAAAAACATTGTTTTGACGGCATGGGGGTATTAATGATTTCAACTTACATTTACATGTTAACAAAGATGATATTTTCATCTTCCAAAAGATGAAATTAAATCGTTTTGGTCGAAAATTGAGGTTGTTTTAATAATTTGAACTTTTTAAAGATTTTTTTAAAGAAATTTTCGACGACCTACTTCTTTAGTAGTGCATAGTATTCAAGGAATAATAATAATAAAATGGTGCAGTGAATAGCTTACAAAAACGTCTTTAACTAAAGAATTTTATTTTCTACTTTTTATCCGCATTTTTCTAAAATATCAGAATTTATCTCTTATTTCTTTTCCTTAAAACTTTTTAATGTTACATTTACTTGTTTCTTAATTAAAGTTTGTAAAGAAATTAACTTTTAAATGCAAATTCATTACAAAATATCAGTCCTCAATTTTAGAACTAAATTAATCTAAAAATATTAGTTTTCACATAGAATTAATTGTGAATAGCGTGAGAGAAGTGGAGCTAACACATGTAACATGGCACACAAGGGGAAAAAATGGAATTTTTTGTTGACCTCTTTGAATAGTATTTATTGATCGTTATTTTATGCTGAAGTGATCTAAATCTAAGAGATATCCAATATATCAATAGTTGGAATGCATTTGGATTACCATAAAAAAATAAACATCGTTTAAATATTAGAAGGAACAGACAAAGCTGGTCATGACAAAAAATATGTATTCCCACTATCACAAATACACATTCAAACTTTGATTGTGGATCACGCAACGAGCTATTATCAAGCACGTATCAAACAAGAGTGAACGCTACCGGCAGCCTTCTTATGCTGGCTTATGATGCCTACCGGCAGCTTTTACTCATTTTTGAATGTATTAGGCATTTTAGGGTCGGATTAATCCGACTTTTGCGGTATAACGGTGTTACCAATCTTTTTATTATAGTAACTTATTTACACTTCTAAAATAATATGTTCAATTAGAAACAATATATTATCACAGCTCTTCTACATCAATCCTAATACCTAATTTAAAAAATTTGGAGACTTTTTGAGAACATTTTGAAACTGTTGTTTACGCTCTAAAGTCCCCCCCCCCAAAAAAATAAAAATATCGGTAGTTTTCCGTTGTTTCTCCAATCAATACAAGGCGAATTTGGATCAGTCCCCAAACAAATGGGCCACGGACCGTGCGCAATCTCTCCTTCCTATTCCTTGTCCTATCCTACCCCATACTAACCCTATTCTTTGTCCTGTCCTATCCTAACACACACACACTTACATACACTAAACGAGCGTAGTTTGTCCCAGCTGAGGCGGTGTCATGCTGGTCGATGACTGGTTGGGGAAAACTCTGCTAGCCGTCAGTAAGTCGGCGCCGGATCTCGCCATAAAGCGGGGCAAGATCACCACCACCTCCCGAGCAAATACGTGCTCTACATTTACGGGACTAATGACCTTAGCCGTTTACGCGTCCAGAAACACTAGTAATCAATCATTCAAGACGTAAGGACCCCAAAGACAAATTTTTGGACGAAAAATCGCCACTTTTCGCTGCAGCATTAGAATTAATGTTAAATTAATTTTTCTTGTAGCAATTCGCGCTAATTGTGAATATGGACGGACACACACATGTTGTTGCAATATAATACATGGAATTTAAGAAACAACATGTATTTGTATTTCTTAATAACATCTGAAAGTATTTCTTTTACGTGACTAACTTGTAAATGTGTAGCGACTACCTGTGGGAGTAAGAGACACCGTTTCGATCCGCCTTCAGAAAGACCAAGAAATATATTGAAAAAAATTCAAATAAACGAGCGTGATTTTCATTGCTTAAAAACAGAACATCGATATTGGGACATCCCTTCTCGCCCTCGCGACGCCACAAAACGAGAGACCGTGACACTGAACAAATCTTGCAATGGACACATGAAAATTCAACGCCTCGCTACTGTGTATTTATCTCTTATTCTCTTACTGATTTTTCCTAGACATTACGAAACTTGAAATTTCTTGATAAAATCATTGTCACCAGCGCTTTCACTTCCCTACTGATCATAGCGATCACATTAGTATGTCATTAATTTTCAGATAACGAAGTAGAGCAGATTTCCCAACGCTTCCTTGTGAATCGCACGCTTCTGCTTAGAAAATAAAATTATTTTGTTAAGCTTATACTAAATTACCGCCGAAATAGATCCCGGTGAAGAAATTGATTTTCTCGAAATTTACCCCCCCCCCAAAAAAAGCCAATTGCTGGGGATGCCCCACACCCGGTCGCCGATGCTGCTGCCTCCGTCGCCGCCGCTTCCCCGCCCCCTCTGGATGGCAGCCAAGGAGGGCGCCAGGGAGAGGGGGCGAAGGGAGTTAGGGAGGAAGAGGAGGCAGGGAGAGCGCGGAGAGCCGGGCATGGGGGAGAAGGGATGAGCCGGAGCCGGCGCCGGCGCCGGCGCCCCGCTCCCAGCGACCAGCAGCCGTTAGTGGTCGAGCGACGATCGACCACTCATCCTACAGGAAATTAAATTACGCGGATCGTTTATACACGAGCATATTTTCGTATGCGGTCCAATTTGGCGGCATTTCCCCGCAGCGAGAAATTGTTTCCAAAGAACAAGGTAATTCATTACTATTTTTGGCGGCAATGCATTTAAGTTAGACTAACATTATTCTTAGAGTACGTGGAACAAATTTAAAAATAGTAGTATTTCCCATAAAACTAAAAAACAACTTCAAGTTTCCAAGTACTTCAATTATAACTCCCCCGTTCCGTCTCGCATAGTTCTCCTTGCTCCATCGACGTTTAGGTCATTAAAAAATGACTCATTGCTTTCTAACGGGAGCGCAAGTCGGAACTTTTCTAGTAATTTTTCGTCAACAATTGTATTTTATCGGTTCATACAACTATTACAGTTTTGTGAAATGATCTGTAATCGTGAGTTTTAGTTACTTAATATCTATACTTGTCACACGAAACAACGTGATTTGTATGTGGAGTGCTATTAATCATTGGTCATTAACGATTTTAATGTAATTTTGATAAATTCGTTCTCAGATACTCAAATTTTAAAAAAATGCAGATATTGTTTAGTACATTTTTGAAGGTATTCAAGGTATATTTTCAGGAGTATTACATTTTTTTATTACTAAATTTAATTTTCATTTTTTTTCATGATGGAAAAATACTTCATTTCATAATAAGAATTACACTTGATGATTGACACACCATGTCGAAGTATAAATCTGGAGACTGTCGATAACATATTCTCGATTATGGCATTCACAAACAAAAATTAAAGGTAAGTCATTATTTTTGGTATATCACTTCGGCACGTTACTGAAAAGAATCGTTTATTTTAATTCATTTTATTTTTACATAAAGAAAATAGGGTACAAATTAGAAAAATAACAAAAGGTAAAAGTTGAAATATATCATTTGCAGAAAATGCCATTGACTATTAATAAACACATTTAATATCTAACACACTTTATTAAAATAATTATATTTTAAAAAACTTACTTTCTCAAGGTCAAGTGACATTATTTTTCGCGCAATCATTGGTTTAGGAACTACATAAAAAAGTCAAAACTCGCCCTCCCATTACGAAAATACATCAGGTAACACTCCTGCATTCTCTTAGTTTTCCCATGATTACAAGCTTATTACTACAATTACCAGTAAAAGATCAAATTAGACACACTCAGAATGTTAATAGTTAAAGAGAATTTTTTTAAAAAAACATCAAAAATATTTTATTGCGGTATCACTCATAGCATTCAATAAAAATACCATATTAGGGAAGTTCAAACACCACCTCACCACAAACTTCTGGAATACTTTGTTTTCACTTGCGGGAGGTGACGCATCACTTTACAACAAACGTTCCCCCCTTAACCTTACCTAAAGTTCCATGAATATAAAGAGAAGAGACGTCTGAAATATTTACGATGTAAATTTTTCTCAAATCGCGTAGGCGGCTCTATAAACATTTGCCACTGACTTCTTAATATATTTCTAATGAAACGAGTGGTGCTACAACAGGAAATACGTGCTCACATTATTCCTAACTTTAGACTTCCTAACGAAAATTAGACCTGCGCCATTCTTTTAAGCGTCCCTTTTCTGTCCGCTATGTTGTGACAGTGTAATAAAAAACGTTTGAGCTATTTTTTAGAAAGTTTTGAAAATGTAGTTGTGGATTCAAGTAAATTACGACCAAAATCAAAATTTCCGTGGCAAGCTCATAGAGCCTCAGTTTCCTTCAAATATATCTAGGAAGACCAATTTTGTAGCATATCGTCTGAACGCTTAGACGATATTGTTGACCACTGATTCACAGAGAGACGAACAGATGAATGAACTGACACAGACGTTTTGTTTTCAGTCTATTTTTTGATATCACGAACACACAAAATATGAACTCTAACACGCAGCGATAGAGGAAGTAATTTGTTACATTTAGGAACAAAATTTATCCACTTTTTACCAGGACCCGGCAATAAGAGTTTTGTGTAGGAAATTCGGAAATTTCCTAATATACGGTTACATTATTTTATCTTCTTACGCAGTAATGCGAAAAAATAAAAAAATTGTAACGTATTCTTTAGTATTTGTGGTTATTTATACCATCAAACTTCTCATCTCACCACCAATCAACTGACTTTTTTCGTATGAATGAATTACGTTGTTTATGTCACATCGGGCTAGTGACAGTAAATACACTTACATTACTGGCTTTTTCAAGAAATTTTTTGAATGTTCTATTTTTGAACAACATACCGGAAAATAAATTACTATTGTAAAAAAATCACAAGGACTAGAAATGGCCCCAAAAATCGAAAACAGGGTTACGCATTTAGAACTTACACACCCACGACAGCAAAACGTCACTGTTTTTAAATTAGTCTTGACTAGGACTTCAATTGGAAAGCATTTTCTCGCAGATTGGTATTTTGTACAAATCTAGCGCAGAACAATCAATTGAAATACAAAAATGAGACAAACTATTAATGATTTAAAGATCTCCCAGATCTACGAAATATTGGATTTGAATTGAAATGAATTAATGCCTTATTTTACGTGGCGTGACTCGGGCCATCAGGCCCGCTCTTCAGTCTGACCACACAAATTTAGCTACGCTCCTTTCCGAAAGCAGAGAACTTAGGTATTGCTTGGGCGAGATACAGGCGATTTAGCTCAGAGGCGTCATTTAGGCTTGAGGATCTTTTACATGCAAGTAAATCTACTAACAAGGGACAGCCGGCTTTTTTCCCCTCGTACGAAGGATTTTTTCGCCGTTAAAAATCCACGGCTCAGATCGTGTTTGAACCCGCCAACTTGGGAATAACAGTCCGAAACGCTAACCGTTACACATTAATGTATATATAAAAGAAATTATGATTGCATTTCATCTTTCGACAAATAATAACGTTTAGAAACTGACAAGTGGATACTCGTTTGTATTATCCAAGTGATGTCTTAAGCTAATATAAATTGATAACAGAAATAAAATATTTAAACTTATAAAAGATAAATAAAAATGCCTTTATATTTCAACACTATTTCGTTGTTGTCCCATGGTCAACAATAAAATCCTAACCTCAATGATCCCACATTTCCCAGTCTTACACAATGAAGAAAACTTATTAGAAAAGATCTAAATCATCCTTACCAAAACAAACACGACGACATCATCACATTATACTCAATATAGATAATAGGAACATTGAGAGAACCCAATTCAAAATGTCGTCAGATAATCTGTTATCTCCTCTCGTGATGGTCAGGCTGAAGTATGTCCCCAAGGACAGTTTCTGAGCCTTGCAATCGCCGGGTCGGAGAGGACGGACGATGAAATGGGGGCGAGCGAACGGGCCGGGGTCGTAGCCTTGGGTGCTTCGGGGATGAACTCTTTCCCTAACTTTCGGGTAGGCTTCCAAAAGTTGAGAAAAATGTGACGAAGTTGCAGTTATAGGGCGAGAATAACAGTTTTATTGACGTTACAAAAAAATACAATGCGCGCAAATCGTGATTCAAAGCAGCTAATTCACCGCATTAGTTTCGAGAAATAAAAAGTTGCCTCCTTAATTACCAATTAAATTTTTAGAGGAATACACGCAACTAATGGCCAAATTAACTATGCAAACTAAAAACAGAGGCAAAAGTTTCATACCGAATACAAATATATCGTATTTCTGGAAACATTGTTAACAACACTTCACAAATGACTGCGTCCCGAATTCGTAGGTTGGAAGCTATTTTGAACCTAAGCAATATATGTAAATATCAATATTGTTTTTCTTTTCATACTCCAAGAAGTAACATGTGTGAATTCTGTATGGATTAAAGAGACATTCAAGTCATAGCCGAAAGGAACTCTGAAAACTTTTATCATGGATGGGTCGGGTTCTTCGTGAATAGAAAGAACTTTTTTTTTTTTTTTTTTTTTTTTATTTACTAAAAGAAATTTACAATTCTATTTTTTTACAAAATATAAGTAAATTACGATGTTGGTAGAATTATTCTGACATTAGATTTCATTTCCAGTGAAGGTATCCCATCGGTACTCTTCATCTACTCTTCATACTATAACAAAAAGCAAGTATTTATTTTGGGTTACTGCAAGTGGGATAGTTTAGTAGCTGAGGGTAATGTTTCAGTTATTTGTTGAGAATCTATATGGGAGTTGTAGGGGTGAGGTTCTGGTTGTCATGGGATTCTGCACTATTGTCTAGGATGTTGAGGGCTAAAGTGGTTTTGGATGGTTTTCAAGGCGTGGAGATAGTTTGAGCTGATAAATTCTATTCTTTCCAAGACAGTGGGCTATTTTTAAGTCCTTGTGCAGTGCTGCATTTGTGATGAACCATGGTGCTGCCGCGATCATTCTTAAGGTCTTGGATTGAAATCTCTGGATGATGCGAGAGTTACTCTTGCTTGCTGTGCCCAGATTTGGATGCCGTAGGTCCATATCGTGGGATTATGATAGCTTTTATATATCAACAGTTTATTTTCCAGTGATAGTTTTGAGTGGTATCCTAGTATCTAGTATAGTTTTCGTATTTGAAATTGAAGGTGCTTTTTTTTTGGCTAAGATGTGATGCTTCCATGTTAGCCGTTTGTCTGAATGTTTCGCCAAGTATTTACACTTTCCACCTGTACTATTGGATTGTTGTTGATGTGGAACAGTAGGGCATTTGTTTTTTCTCAGGGTAAAGGTTATAATGGACTGATTTATTTTCGTTGATTTTTTATTTTCCACTTTTTGGCCCAATCTTCAATCATTATGGCAGATGTTCTTGTAAATGTCTTGATGCAACATTAGGGTCGTCATCCGAAGCTAGTATGGCCGTATATCTGCAATAGTGGCTATGGGTTGTTTTATCTGATTTTGGTATATCAGTAGTATAGAGCTGGTATAGATAGGGCGAGTACACTACCTTGTGTATACTCCGGCCTTGTTGGATGGAATTCAGATAATTCATTTTTGATATTTGATTTGGAAGGTGCGGTGGGATAGAAAAGATCTGATAATGTTGAAGAAGGGATACGGTAAAAATTCTTGACTTTAACTAAGAGTCCATCGTGCCAAGACTTTGTCAAAAGCTTGGGCAATGTCTAGAAATGCGGCTGAACAGTATTTCTTTCTTGGAAGCAATTCTCTCGATGTAGTTGGTGATTCTATTAACTTGTTCGACGGTAGAATGCTGTTGTCTAAAACAATTGGATCAGCGGACTAGGTTATTGGTTGCTATGTGAGGACGAAAGTCTTGATAGAAGAAGTTTCTCAAATACTTTGGATAGAATAGGAAGTATACTGATGGGGCGTAGGAGGAGGGTTCATGTGGAGGTTTCCCAGCTTGAGAAACTTGAATTTGGGCTACTTTCCATTGCTCCGGTAGTGCCTGTTCTTAAATACTGTTGAACAATGCAGTAATTATAGTCTGCCTTTTCGTGGTAGTTCTTTGAGAAGAGGTGTTGTGAATTTAAGTCATAGCCAGGAGCTTTTTTGTTTATAAGGGAGTTTATGGTTGTTGTGGAGATTTCTCTGGGAGTGAAGTGCGGATTGGAAGAGTCATTTGGTTGGGGAGTATAAGATACTCTGATTTGTTGCTCTGGTTAGTATTTATAATGGGATGAGTCTGAATTACATTAGCAAAGAATTTGGCAAGTAGACGCTTTTTCTGTGGGGTTTCTTGCCCACTCTTGTTTTCGCCCTGATTGGGGATTTGATTTCGTCGTTTTTTTAGCTTCCGTGGTCTTCAATAATGGAGTAATTGGTATTTTCTGTGTTGGGGTAAGGTTGGTTATGAAATCTTGTAAACCTGTTGTGTTGAATTCGTTTAGGAGGCGTAGTTGCTAGTGTGCTCTAAGTGGGTTGTAGTTGGTACGGGGTGCTTCACGGGATATTTTGAAGTATGCAGATTCTTGCTTGGGTCTTCTTTTCTCGGGCTATTTTTTAAAAGAACTTTTGGATATTTCACGGCACCCCTTGGTGTAGCGAAGTTGCGGTGTAGCGGTCCAAGCTGCTTCTTGAATATTTTGTATTATATACTGCATGTCGTGCTCGTATAGTCGTGAATCCGGTATGTGTTGTTTTTCATAGATATCTGTTTTCTATACAAGTTCCAGTTTGTCTTTCTGTTCGTTAGTGACGCGGGAGAGGTGTAGAATAATTTTGTTGCCGACTGTGATAATTATTGAGTGTGGTCTGAGACAGTTCGTGGGAAGATCTATGATACAGTTAGTGGAGGGATTCCTTGTTGTTATGAATATGATGCAATTACATCTGGAGTTTTGTTTAGATTGGGTAGGCCAGTAGGTAGGTTCTCCTGTAGAAATGGTTTCTAGCTGAAGTGAGGTAACTGCTTTCAGCAGTTCTCTCGCTCTTGGAGTGATGAGGCCTGGATCCCCATTGCGTGTGTTTTGGCATTGTAGTCCTCCTCACCATTACCTATTTCCTAGAGACTTAAAATAGGTTTCAAATCGTTTTTTTGTCTATTTTGAATCTTGGAGGGCAGTAAATGGCACTGATGGTAATGGTCCATCCAGTCCATAATTTGTACAGTCGTTGCTTGAATATCCTGTTCCTGTACAGCTTCCTGTTCTTGAGTTTTTAGTGCTTTTTATTAATATTGCTGTGCCACCATGGCATTGCCACATAGGTGTTTAGTAATCGTATAAGAGTGTAGTTCTTCAGTTTAAAGTAGCTTCTTCGTGTGAAGTGAGATTCAGAGATGAGTAGCATGTCTATTTTGTTTTCGTTGAGAAATATCTCGATTCTTGGCGTGATTTGCCAAGCCGTTGGCGTTCCAAGCTGCAATGCGAGGAATTTAGGCATTAGATAGTTTGGAGACAAGCGACGTTATGAGGTTAATGAGAGAGTTTATTTGTTATGTTGCTGCATTAGTATGTTTTCAAACCTCTCAAAGAGTGCTGTATAATTTTCATAATGGAATTGCTATCGTCGTTGTGTTGATGTCTTTCTACAGGCTTTGATCGCGCAACATGGCCCATGTTCCTGCATTTACATGTTCCAACTTCTTGAGTTTTCGTGAGGATAAGTAGTTTCAATGTTCCTGTTTTGTGTTTGCACATGCATCTCTTGTTGAAACATTCTGTGTTTACTTGGATTGTTTGTACCCTTTCCTTTTTAATATTTCTTGGTATACTTTGCAACCTTTGTAGTTGGCGGGATGGTTGCCTTCACACAGAGCACAAGTTGGTTTGACTTTGCTTTCTTAAACACTTATCTGGGTCGTGTTCTTTTCCACATTTAACACACTGTACGGTATGCACAGTACGACCTGGTCATGTTCAGATCTCTGCGACGTTTTTTGCATTGTACCTATCTTCGCGCTTTCAGTTCGTGGGGGTGTTCGGAGCGAACAACACCAATGTTTCACAGGTCGGGTTAATTTTGAACACTTCTTGGTGTGTGTTAGGTTTTGGGCTGCCAAAGGTCTACAAAAAATAGAGGCAGAGGTTATTAGTTTAGCCCTGTGGCGGACATTTAATAAGTTGTCTAACTCTTGTAATCCTTTTCAGGAAAGCGCAGCTCTGATGTCTTTTACGCTCTACCGCTTAATGTATGTTGTCTGTCAAGCAAACAACTCCTAACGCCACGTTTCTGTTGTTTCAAACTGTATGCTATAGCTATTAACGTGACTGTTGCTGATAACATGTTTTATTATTCACTGTGGTATTTGTGAGCTTTCGGCGTTATTAATTTTGTCGCGTTTTGCTAGAGATTTTATCTTCGACATCTTCTGTTTTTTAAACTCCTTTAAATATTTGATTCAGTCGTAAAGTGGACAATTATTTCACATTGTCACGAAAATTGGACCTAGGTTATCAGTCAGGTTTTTGGAAAGGGGTTTCCTCATTGTTTTTGTGTGTCTGGTCTTCTCATATCATAATGCCAGCGCAACTGGAAATTGATTCTTTGGGAACTGATATATACACCAGGCATATCACTACTCGCAGTAAGACGCTGTGTCATTTTGCCTTACTCGCTCTGATATAGGCATCAGCGGTATGACGAGGACGTTCAGGGGTTCGGCGCTATTTTGACCGAGAATGGCGGTAGTATATTTGCCATCAGTTCTGGGCCGGCTCAGGTTGACAGGAGCAGTATGAATCATGATCCTCTGCCGTTGCTGTTCGCTGCCTGTTTTGAGTCTTCGAGACATTTCTTGAAGTAACAGCTTCCGGCTGTTCAGTAAGCATTGCAATCGCCCTACATCGCTACTGATCACTACGCGCGAAAGTACTTTCGTAATCGACGAGTTTTAGTATAAGGTTGTCTTTTGTTAGGCTTGATTTGATATGGAAAAACAGAATGATAACACTGTTTACACTTTACAAAGTACTAACTCTTCACTTGAGCAGTGCGCACTGGTTATTACTCGCCTAAGACTTTTCCTTATCTTGGGGCGGCGCCCGGGGCGAGCAAGTAACGACCAACTACGGGAGCTGCGGGCACGATCCGCACACCACAGCGGTCAGGCGAGTACTGAGAAAGAACTAATAAATCTTTTGAAATTCTAAGGAATTCACGGACAGAAAGTTCGTACTCTTAACATTGTATAAATAGCGTAGTTATTTTTCATTTACATGACTTATCGTAACACAAGGTGGTTCACAAATAAAATATTTGTCTATATTTTATTGTTTAATGTATGTTAAAAGCAGTAGTGAGGAGTTGTCAGTAAACAGAATGAGGACAGGGTATCAGTTGCATGGTTCAATTCTTTATTCGCATGATAACACTTCATTATAAAAATTTAACTTTTTGAATCCTATAAAAATTTAAAACCTTGAAAAATAAAAGTTTTAATGAACTTGTTAGAACCAAAAGCTCCAAATTTAGAAAAGACAAACTTAGGATAATATTATGAAAATCGTGAAAAATCGTCGACGTGATGTGTGAGAAAGGAGTAAGGGGGTTGAGGGTCTGTGAGAGATACACGAAAATGTAAGATTCTAGGAACTTGAAAGAAGTAATGAAATATGGAGTGTATAGAGTTTTGGATGGACGGAATTTTAAAGTCAGAATGGAGAAAGTTGTTTTTTTTTTACAAACAAAGGTGCTTTCGTAACTATTCTTAAGATCTTATTTTGGAATATTTGGAGTTTGCGGATATGGGTAGGAGCGACATTGTATCTGGCAAGCACATAATAAAAATCGTATTCGTAGAAGGGTGCATGTGGTAGGAAGAGAAGAATGGTTGTTTATTATGGGAGCGGAGTTGGTGTACTTTTTACTTGTTTGTTTGCTTTTTTTAAACACTGATGAGGTCAAAAGAAATGCCTGGTGGTAAATCCTCGTCCATTTTTTCTGTAAAAATTTATAATTTTGCACGCGAATAAAACGGGACGAAACTAGGGATGCTGCGACAGCACTTACGAACTTCTAATTCAACGCGTTGATTCATCATGACAAAATACAATAGAACTGATACAAATATTAAGGAGTTTGATCGGAAAACATTCAACCAATGAAATTATGCGCATGCCAACATGCGTTTTATTCAAATACTATGCAACAAACATCATTTCTAATAATATTCATTAGCTTCGCTCAGCTCAACGAACAAAATGTATTATCACACCTTATATTCGTAAGACAGAGATACTACTGATGCAAGTTCTGAATTTTTCCCAATTTTTATTTTCCTATTATAATTTTCGTTTTAGTTATTTTTGGAAGTTTATGTAAGTTCACTGTCATAATTTTGTCCCAAACAACAAATACTGCCTGTATTGAATTCCCAGCAGAAAAGTCAATACTTGACATAGCACACACGATCGTGCGATTTATTTGATGAGCAAATAAAAAATTGATGTCACATGAAAAGTCGGCTGACGAGTGACACGTGGCAATTTTTATTTTATCCACATTACTAAAATTTGTGTTTAAAATCTAACCAAATGAATATAAATAGATGTCATTCAGGAGGTAAATGTACAATATTTAGGTTAACAAAATATCGTTAACATAAATGTGTATTTGAAGTTGCATTGGAGATTCCTGCGTACAAGACAAGCAAATGTGCAGCGGCAAACAGGCTCAAAGCAAAGAGCGGAGCAGAAAAATTGGATGGTTGTACAACTTGGAAAAGAGGAGGCTGCTCGTAGTACTGATGGTCGACGGATGATGATTGACAGCTGAGAGCTGAGAACTGGCGACTGAGCGATGAGGACTGAACGATGAGGTCTGAGCTATGAGGGCTGACCGATGAGATCTGAGAGACGAGGTCTCAGCGATGAGGGCTGAGCGGTAAGGGCTGAACAATGAGGACTGAGCGATGGTGCTAAGCTATGAGGGCTGAAGGCTGATGGCTGAGCGATTAGGGCAGAGGTTTAGCGATGAGGCCTGAACGATGAGAACTGAGCAATAAGGGCTGAGCGATTAGGGCGGAAGGCTGACGGCTGAGCGATGAGCGATGAATCGAGGGAAATGAGCATCAGACGTTGCTGATACTTATTACACCAGACATTAGCGTAACCGGTGACATGTGGTTAAGTTTCATTTACTTATGATTCTCCAATATCAAAACAGAATGGCGAATCCAACAGGGATATAAAAAATACTCTCATTCAATACAATAAAGACAGATTTATTACACTTCCATATTCTAAAATTAACTTATTGAAATAAGTGAGCTATCAACACAAACTCAAACGCCAACACGGACATGAAAAACAATTCATTGATTTGTCTTTCGTGTATTTGATTCGCTTGAGGAAGACTCTACCACCTTCGCGTGCTTACCAATGCATTCGATTTGACGAATGATACTCGGTCTGTAAAAATCAACTTTAGAGCTGAGAGTACAAAAATATATCATAAAAAACAAGAAAATAACTGTTAAGTATTTTAAAGATTTAATTAAGTTAAGTCTGAAATGGAATTTGAATTATTTTTCTTCATATTTACAAAGAAACTAATTTAAAAAACATTTCCAATATTCAACAAATTCTTTTGCATTGAATCACCAACCCCATATACTGATTATTGTTTCACGAGCGCAGGGTCCATCAAGAAGAGAGACGATTCGAAAACCAACCCTTTCAATTCAGCCGCTTTAAAGCCGTGCCATTCATTCTACGCTGCAAGATGTTGAATGGTTTGCTTGCTGCGCTGGCCTCGACTCGCTGCGCCGAATCGCACCGCTTTGCGCCGCGCTTCGCGGCGCATCGCTGCCCGTCTTCGCAGATGCGCGCTGCCGCCCCTCTCCTCCCACCAACCCCCCGCCATAAACCGAGCTCCGTCCTCGCTGCGTCTCCGACTACCCCACGCCATCGCCCAGTCACCGTCCCGTCACCCGTCCCGTCACCGTCCCGTCACCGTCCCGTCCACCGTTCCCGTCACCGTCCCGTCCCGTCACCCGTCCCGTCACCCGTCCCGTCACCGTCCCCGTCACCGTCCCGTCACCGTCTCCGTCCCGTCACCGTCCCGTCACCGTCCCGTCACCGTCCCGTCACCGTCCCGTCCCCCCGTCACCGTCCCGTACTCCGTCACCGTCCGTCACCGTCCCGTCCCGTCACCGTCCCGTCACCGTCCGTCACCGTCCGTCACCGTCCCGTCACCGTCCACCGTCGTCACCGTCCGTCACCGTCCCGTCACCGTCCCGTCACCGTCCGTCAACCGGCCCGTCACCGATCTTGTCCGTCACCGTCCCGTCACCGTCCCGTCACCGTCCCGTCACCGTCCCGTCACCGTCCCGTCACCGTCCCGTCACCGCCCCGTCACCGTCCCGTCACCGTCACTCCTTCCTCTTCGCGCAGTGTTCTACGCTGTGTCCTCTGCAATCCGTCCCGCGGCGCGCGGATTGGCTCAGAGCGACGTTTAACGTCGGCCGCCGCGCTTCGGTTTGGCGTTTCAATAAACAAAATGGCCCCGCAACAATCATTTGCCCAGACGAAATGCCCGTGTCGCAGTTTCAGGCGATTCGCCACATTTACATGCGCTATTTTACATTCGCATCCATTGCATTATAATCTTGGTTATCGGCCCCGCCTGATCCGACAGCGGCGGACAATTTCAACGTGCAGGTTCACTCTCCTTTTTAAAGCCGCTGTGTGCCAATCGGTTAGCTGAAATTTCGACGTGATTTGCGCCGTTGTAAGTAATGTGTTCTCGTTTACTCTGTCCGCGGTTTAGTGCACGTTTTACAGCGGTTCTTTTCAATGTAATTAACAGTTTTCCTGTAACATCGCAATGATTTCAGAACCAATGCAAACGTTCTGTGTTTTAATATAGAAAAGTCAATAAAATGACAGGATTTGATTGTTTTTCACATAATGTTGAAACAGATCAAAAAATAATTAGGGGCGGTAGACAATCCACACACTTAGAAAGTCAGCATTGTTTAACTGCGGTAATAAAGTAATCAACATTTCACCAAATAATGGAATTAAATGGAATATAATTCTATGAAGGCCCTAATTATAGAATTCAAACTCCACTAAATTAACATGTAATACAATAATACATTAAGCACAGCAAATTATTATATATAGTACTTTGAAAAATATATCTGTTGAATTAATTACAAATATTCTGAGGCGACGGAGAGGCGTTGCGGCCGAGAGTCAAAACTAAAATGGCAATATCATAGAACACATATATTTTAATTACATTTTATTTAAAAATAAATTTAAACTGTCAAACATTTATAATTTAAACATTTTTAATCAAAATAATTATTAAACTGAAATCAAAACACACTACTTACGCATGAAATATGAATAACATTCTTACAAAGGCTGAATTCTAATAATCAGTTCAAGAAATAGAATACTTAAAAGAAACGTGATCTCAACGAAGAGTGTTCAGCTACCACCACGTTATTATGAAGATGTAGTTCAAGTCTTCGAGGTTTAAACCGACGACTTGATTGAACTTATTCTTACAGATTATGAGAAGAAATGGTATTTAATGATCTCGACAATTTGCTGGATTTATCCACATACATTGATATTTCACATCTTCGTTTGGCGAGCCATCTTCACGTTATTCAAATTATCATTTCCCACATATATCCCAAACAACTCAATTTACACATGTACTTGTGGACATGTACACATACAATTACTTGTTTGATAAAATTGGACAGTTGAAGATAAACTAAATGCGAAAATGTACAAACAGGCAGAATATAAATTCCAACATTTTCCCAAAAATAAACAAAAATCTTGCAAAATGGGTGTTGAGATCTTCGAGAACACGTGGCGCACGTCAAAAGCTGTTGAATGTACAAAAAATTATTGCTTAAAGGCATATGAGAGATTTCTCTAGACAGCCTCTCCAACTAATCGAATGTAGCAAAACTTCACATAAGGGAAGAAGAATCAAGACAATCCGCCTACCAAATCATATTTCTATCGTCTTATCGTGAAGTCGTGTTCTTGATACTAGGATACTGTTTACTCTTATTCCAGTAGACACGCATCTCTTCTTGAAGTGGGAGTTCCTGATACACGGAGAAAGATTGTAAGAGTGGTCAGGAAGAGGTTCGTATCAGTCGAAGGCTCCTTTCTGTAAATAGGAAACTGCGCTTCGTCTGTCAATGGCACAAAACACACCCGATCCTCCCCATTCCCACTTAACACGCATAGAGAGAGAGAGAGAGAGAGAGAGAGAGAGAGAGACAGAGACAGAGACAGAGACAGAGACAGAGACAGAGACAGGAGACAGACAGAACAGAGACAGAAGACAGAGACAGAGACAGAGACAGAGACAGAGACAGAGACAGAGAAGACGACAGAGACAGAGACAGAGACAGAGACAGAGACAGAGACAGAAGACAGAGACAGAGACAGAGACAGAGACAGAGACAGAGACAAGAGAGACAGAGACAGAGACAGAGACAGAGACAGAGAACAGAGACAGAGACAGAGACAGAGACAGAGACAGAGACAGAGACAGAGACAGAGACAGAGACAGAGACAGAGAACAGAGACAGAGACAGAAGACAGAGACAGAGACAGAGACAGAGACAGAGACAGAGACAGAGACAGAGACAGAGACAGAGACACGAGACAGAGACAGAGACAGACAGACAGACAGACAGACAGAAGCAGACAGACAGGGGGAAGAAAGGGAGAGAGACGATGGCATCCACCGACGTGCGCTGCGCCTCAGAGACACTCTGCGGCCCCCGCGCGCACACCTCGGAAGCCGTGGCCCAGGAGGCGGCGCCAACCCCGAGACACCCCCCCCCCCGCACCGCCGGCGACACCGACGTCGTTCTCGGGCCCACCAGCCGGCCTGTCCCGACTGCAGCAGCCGCCGCCGCCGCCGCCGCCGCCGCTCTCGCTCGCCTCCTCGCCCTCCTCCTTCGCCATCAGGCCCGTATCCATTGCTCCACAGTCCTTGATACAACTACACGGAACCACTTTCAGGGCGTTGGCATCGGCGCCGCCTCAAGGGAAGAAGCGGGAATAAGCGCAGCGTGGGAGGGGGGGGCGAGGGCCTTTCGAGCGACGCCGCGAGCGGTGCACTCTTAACGAGTCGCGCGCTTGGAATAGTAGCCGCCCCCCACCACTCTACCACTCTACCACCACCACCCCCATCCCCGCGCCCAAGCGCCTCCTTCCACCTCACGCCCTCCGTCTGCGCTTTCTTAACGCGGACGCGAATGTATCTTTTGTCTCCAGCCTGCTCCAACATCCGACAGCCCTCTCGTTGTCCCTGGCCCCACGCAATGTCTTTAAACGTATCCACAATCACTTCGTCATACACATCTCTCCAGGCCAACTTATCCGACTGTCAAATGTAGGACTCCCATTGACAAACCGGAAGAGGTTGATCAGCGCATCAACCGCTGTCGCTCCAGGCCTTCCTACTGGGAGGTCCTAGGTTCGAATCCCGACGGTGGCAAGATTTTCGACACTAGCTTGTCTGCCAGGTCATTTGTAGTCGCTGTCTGGAAGAGACTCCTAGCGGCCGGCTGCTCTGATCGGTAGTTTTCCATGTTTTTTTTTCGATCAACGGCAAGCGAATGCCGGAGCAGTACCCTAACAAACGGGCCACGCGCCGTCTTTCCTACCTATTCCTTGTTCTATTCTCACACACTTCACTGCACTACTACACATGCCGGGAGACCGGTCGGGAGCTTAGAGTTTGTCCTGGCTGAAGCGGTGCCCGGCTGGTGGGAGATACCTGGTTGAGGAAACACCCGCTAGCTTACGGTAGGTCGGTGCCGAATCTCGCCATATAGCGGGGGATGACCTCCGCCACAGCATGAGACAAACATGCACTGCCCTTACGGGAGTAATGACCTGTGTAGCTGACGCACCCGGAATCACTAACAAACTAATCAACCCATTGACAGCTTTTACACGCCTATTTTCTTCATCCAAGGTAGCTACATTTTCTTGTGGTGCCGCTTCCCTGTTCCGTTCTCCCTGGCCCATGCATTCTCATTGATTCTCCTGGGGTAATTTATGCACTATCTATTCTATCGTCGATACATTTTTGTAATGTTTGGTAACAACAAAAATTATTTGTAGTATTCTTTTTCAATCTGTGATTTGTGTGTGCATTCTATGATTTCATATTCTTAATATATTAGCACATACTAACACGAGTAATATTGAATACGAAGATTGAATATTAATATAACATTTATATTACTGAATATAATAAATACTGCCCCACATGACACGGCGTCACATAATGATAAGATTTATTTAATTCTAGTTATCTGTAATAAAGGCTGATCCAAGAGGAAGAATAGCGAATAAGGAGTAGTGTTAGCGTATTTCGTATACTGTTCTTTTCATTTAATCATAGGCGCTAATTGGTATCTCACAAATATAATAGAAAAACCGGCGAAAGTGATTCAAATAAAAACACGATCACGGAAACAATATGAACAGTTTTGCCCACAATATCGGTATCATTCAACTGTCGTGGCAGATGTTACCGCTTCAAGTGATGTGTAGATATATCCGACTAGTCAATATCTCCCATGATTAACATTATCATCATTCCCACGATTCCCTCGCACACAATGCGCTCCTCCTATATTGCAGCGGCACTTCAGTGGTACCGGCATTGAGAACAACCACAGTCGAAGTGGGGGCGGGGCCACAGCGCGCCGGCCGGGGGGCCGTGTCCACAACCGTCCAGGCAAATATACATGCAGTACACAAACTATGTACAATAGCCCCAGAGAGCCGCAACGCCGGATCACCAAAACCAATCCCACCTTATCCAATCCAACGCCGCCCAACAAAGGCTAATCGGAATTCTCGGGGCATCGGGAGTGCAGGAAGAAGCGCGAAGCGTTTCAGATGCCGCACAGGAAATTTCGACCGGCGTCAAAAAAACAGGATATTTCTGAGGTTGGTGGCGGCTGCGCGGCGGGAGCGGCGGGCAGGGGGTATCATATGTCGAGTGCAATCGAATTCAAAGCTCGTCGCCAAAGAGCCTGCGGGCGGGGCCCGTGTCCACAGACAAGGATGAGGGCAAACAAGCGCCGGAGACAGCGGGGCCCTCTGCCCTCTCTGCCTGTCTGTCCGTCCTCCCTCCCTCTATCCACTCGCTCTCGCTCTCTCTCTCTCTCTCTCTCTCTCCCTCCCTCCCTCCTTCCCTCCTTCCTTCCGCCCACCAGCGCACGCCCCCGAGCTGGACGAAGATCAACGAGACGCGCGATCGGAAAAAGCGCCTGCACAAACGCCATTGGGAGCGCGTTTGGCTCAAGGAAATGCTCCGTAATGTGTCACTTGATGCTTCCCTCCTGTGCACTCTTTCCTTATTTGTTCTTCCCCACGTTTTTGTAATCAAAGGGAATTGGCTGCTGTGGTGCTCGGCGGTGAATTTCTTTGCCAACATTAACACCACATATACTTTTATGTCCTCAGAGATTTGCAAGCTGTGAGAATTGTATTATTTGTATCCATTTCCTTTTAGTTGTAAACAATGAAAAAGAAATATAGCTCATAACACCACTCTCTATCAGGGCACACGTTACTGTGATACGCAGAGAATAAACGGAACTAAAGTTCAAATAAAAACACCGCTGTGAGCGTTTACGTGATTATTGGAAAACGACAATATGTGTTCCTTCACACTCGGACAATCAAGAAATCGTGACATGTTTCTGTATTTTCTTTCTTTCAATGGACATTTTTCACGTAAACAGCACAATGCATTAATGTCGTGTCATAACTTCATGTCAAGAGCGGAGACCACTTAACGCGATGTAACCTTATCTCGAGGTAGAATCAGATTAGGAGGTACAGATTAAGATAAACATGACTGCATTGTTCTTTCTAAAGAATATGCAGAACAACAGATGAATGATGTATGTTATGTTTACCAGTGCCTTTTAGAGTGTATAAAGCACAAACTAGACGTTTAAATTGCCTTATTCAAAGACAGTTATTCGACTGAAATAAACATTCCTAGAACTGACTAGTAGTGTAGACAGACCGCTGGGGTCCTCACTAAGTGCTACACAAATCGCCATCTATTTGCAGCTTCTTGACATCCGACTGTTCGATTGTACGAATCCGCTGCCGTGAAATATTTCAAAGCAATATGATTTTAGAAGAATGTTTTTGCTTCACAACAAAAAGTGAATAGGACAGATCAGCACGTTTTTACGAATATCAAAAGATTTTAGTACAGAATTACAATGTTGTACACATGGCAACGTGACTGAACGTGAATAATAATCGAAGACCATCAGTACTGCCATTTGCAAGAAAAAGAGAGACTTGTCACGATAACTATTCACTTCGAAGTAAGTCTGGAGGATCGAAAGGAAAAACGCAATACGTTATGTGCAACTGGAAGTAAACGGTCGTATTCTGATTTCACCTAAAAAAGGAAGTATTATTTATTGGACAGTGCCTGACAGTGTGCATTCCGTTGATTCCCGACTCGTGGAATTCTCTTATTTTTCATATTTCATAATAAATTGGAATGACGGACCATTATGCATCTCTCGCAATATTAGTCATTTTGAAAACACGTCTATTTTTTCTTAAAAAGAGCATCGACAACTGATAGCAAATCCGATTCATTTCTGCATGCAAATACACAGCAATTGAATTTCTGTCGGCATTCCTCCAGCGTTCCTGCCAACACAGCGAAATTAATGCTTTGTACACTGTGTATTTCCGCAGGTGACGCAGCGTGTTCGGCGCCAATCCGCCGCCGGAAGGCCGCGATCCCTTCTCCCGAGCCGTCCGGCGCCACCTCCACTGGCCACCGCCGCAGCGCTGCCTCCACTTCTCCGGGAAATCTATGCGTCACGTGCGCGCGGGGCGTCCGTCAAACTCAACACCCCGTGGGAGCGTTTGGCGGCTCCGGGGCCCATAACCGGACAAAAGCTAGGCCTCGTATAACAATACGGCACGGCTTCTGGAACCGGCACATACACACTCGCCCGCACCCACACGCGCGCTAGATATAAGGCCGAGAATTAAATTAGAACTCGCCGACCATTACGAGAGTAGTCATGTACACCACGCAGGTTGCGTGACTCGGGGACGCGGAGAAAGGGAGGGTGACCTGGGGCGGGGGCGGCGGCGGGAATGGTTGCCGCCACGCACAACGGCCTTTTTATGAGGAAGCCGCCATATTCGTGAGCACCTCGCGCACAACGCGACCGAGCCATCATCGTGGGCCCGGGCTTTCTGGCCGACGCGTTCGCACCCACGCCAACGCCCCGTGGCCGCGCCGCGCCGCGCCGCGCCGCTCTGCTGTGCTGTGCTCTTCTCTTCATCGTTCGGAGACCCGGCGCGTCAGGGCCAGCTTCTTAATTCTTTTGTCTCTTTCTGTTTGCTCCAGGTGTTTCACACCGTTTTCAACTCCGCTCCGAAAAAAGGAATAAACTGGAATGTTAACGCGCGTTCATTCACGCAAAACGACTCCAGCGAATGTTGCGGTATGAAGATGAAACATTGCAAAGTTGGGAAATATTTTATATTTATAATTTCGCACAACTATATACACGTGGAACTGAAAAACAAAGGATATTTCATTTAGAAATACCAGACGATTGTTGTCGGCCAACACACACAAAACAAAGTTGTCTAACAAACCAAAAACAAAACAAAAATCTGCTTATAATTTGAGATGACATTAGCGTGAAAAAATTCGTTAGTATATGTATAAGAAAAAACTCTAATTAAAAAAGCGACCCCAACTTATTAATTATTACATTCAGTGGATTTTCAACGTAAGCTGGTTATATGATGTTGAATGCAATTTTTATACCGTTGTAAAAAATGCTTTCAAGTTCTGACAAGCCACAAAACGACATCCTTAACAGTGTTTTCCAGCGTTCAGTAACAAGATTTTTGTATTGAATAATAGAAAGATGGCAGCCTCATCTGGAATAAATATTTCCACAAGGTGGTGAGTCATTCCGTCACGCACTCCGCCAGTGACGAGGGAAGAAACAGAAGAGCATGATCACGCGACATACAGTAACTCCTGTCCAATTTGTTAGGGAGGGAGTCTCGTCCAATGATTTCTTTAACAGGCCCTTCTCCAAGCAAACTTCGTAACTGTAAAGCACACTACTCGCCGGTGCCGCTGCCCTTTCATTTGAGAGGATTGGTCGGAAGAGAATATTCTCTATGCATACATTTGCAACATGAGTACAGAAAGGGCAATAACAGAAGCAAATTAAACCAGGACAGAAAAACAACCTTTACCGTTACGAGTATTTTCTTACACAACTGATGAGGTCGAGACCAAGCATTATGAGAAGACTTGAGCGGTCGTATATAATTCATAAACAAAAAAGAATCAAACTAATGAGAAACCTACCACACAGTTGCACAGCGATTGAAAATAAATTAAATAAAAAAAGAATGAGCTTACTAGCAAATATGCACGAATGTGTTATGTACTTTCCGAGTAAACATATGAGATTCAGTTGACTTTTTCAAATTCACAAAATAACAAAAAGTGAAGTAAAAAAAAAAGTATTACCAATGGCATGAAAAACAGATTTTCTTGAGGTAGAAACGAAAGACTGCAGTGAGAATGATGTGTGTGCAACGCTTTAAAGAGTCGCAACTACTGTGATTAAAAACTGAATCGAATATAAGCATGTTATGATCTGTGGGAATTGTCTAATATACTCCCTCCTTATTTCTCATTTTTTATCGCCGCAGCCACTGACATCGCGAATGTGTGCCCACCACATGGACAACGCAATATTTTACTGGAATGTCTAAATATCATTGTTACAATAAAGCGAGTGCATTACGTTCTGACGTACGGCCTGTTAGACGAGGCTCCTTGTTTCCGTGAACAGGCGGGAGGGCGGGC
>BOPP01000018.1:12571827-12586232 GCA_017312745.1 Gryllus bimaculatus | reverse complement strand
CGTCAGCAGGGTGCGAGGGACGGCGCGCCGGCTGCCGGCGGCCGCGTTGCATCCGGCGATAATGAAGACGAGGGAGCGCCGCTGATCGGCCCCGCCCTTTCCCGCACCGCCCCGCGCTCCGCTGCCTCCGCGGTGCAGCTCGTCCAACTGCAGACCGCATAGGGCGCCGCGGCAGCCAGCTATTGAAGCGGTGCATGGGGCGGCGCCTACTTCTGCTTCCCGTTGCACAGCCCTGCGTTGCGAACCGCCGGAGCGCCAGCTCGCCGATGCTGCTCTTCGACGGTGCGGGAAAGCTCGTCCTGCGGCCTGCCACTGTCTTCACCTCTGAACGATTTAAAGGACTCAAACAACGGGCACACAATGCACCCCCCCCCTCCCGAAAATAAAACATGTCGACGCTGGTGAAATTTTTATGCGTGGAATATAATCGTACGCACGGCCCTTGCAGACTCGAGTACCTCTAAACAGACGGTAGATTTCTTTACAAATAAAACAGAAAAGTCGAAATCGTATTTTAGAGAAAGAATTATGTATTAACTCCACTTTAATTATGTATCAACTACACGTTACTTTAGTACACTACACATTAAAAATAAAATAATCGCATAATGTTGTGCAGCAATTTCTTTAGATTTCCTGCTTTCTAGATCACAACTTCAATGTTATTCGCTGATGTGAGTCAAAGGAATACAGTTCAAAAAGATATCCATAGATCGCACTTCATGCAAGGCCTCCTGGGAACGGCATAGAACCCACCTCGCCGACCAACTTTGCAAAAACAACGATCTCTCATGTCTGTTAAATCAAACCACTCTTTAAATACTTTCCATATTTATAAGAACAAAATGTGATAATTTCAGTGAAATCGGTCACGTTTTTGCGACTGTATGGGACAGAAACACGCACATTTCCTATTATTTATATATAGATATTTGAAGTATTATTGCAGATAAATGTAAGACTTAATTAATAACGAGAATCACAATAAATATGCTTCATAAAAATCATTAAATGTAATGGCCCCTTGAAGGTACGTAGGGAAAACATCCCGCAGGTTACAATCAAAGTGTGAAACCCACAACGCGATTTCCACGTCCGACGTATCACAGAGCTTTCGCCCGTCACACATTCAATGCTCTTCGGACGTTCGCCACGCGACATGGAAAGTCCGAGGATTTGACGGACAGCCCCGATGCGTGACACTTCATCCACACAGCGATGGGCACATAACGGCTCCTCGCCCCGGGCCCCGATATTGCATTTCACACATTCGATCCGCGCCCGCCAGCAGCCCCTACGCAAGTCCGTCATCGGAATTAACACAAGGGCTATTGGCAACACACTCAACATATTTCGCGTGCGGGTGACTGCGAGCGGAGGTCCTACCTTGCGCGTCGCAGCAAGGACATTGCGGCAAGGACAGGGCATCAACTGCAGCGCGGCAAGGACAGCGGGGCGAAGGTAACGCCTCAAAGGTAAGGGTGACAAGAGCAGAACGAGTGGTGCACCTCCCTGAGAGACAGAGGCAAGACTCTGCAGCAGAACGAGCCACTAAGGTTGCTTATATTTTTCTTCTTCTTTGTCGACACGTTTCTTTTTCAAGCATGGTGATCAGCAAATAAATATTGTCTTGAGCTAAAGCAGATCTTTAATAGATCGATCAACATTAATCCTGCTTGACAATCACGGCCACAATCGTGGACTATTTCATAGAACTTAAAGACATCAATCAAATATTTCCCATGGTGGCCTTCTGTAAGCGGCTCGTTTAAGCTCAGTCTGGTCTCAGTCAAACTCAGTTTGCGTTGTCCAGGCATCGCTCTTCGCAGCTGATACAGGAACACGCGCTCTACGTTAGTATAGTACGAAGTAAACGCTTTACGCGTTTTCAACAACGTACTATTCGGAATTTTAGTGATGTCCAAAACACGTTTAGGTGTTAACTGAGGTTATAAAATATACTGTATCTGCAATAAAATGATCGTAAAGGAACAATAGTGTTGTATCGTACGCTATAAGTAAATAAATGGTGCTCAAAATCACATACTTTCTCGTATTATTTATAAATTCGCAATTTTGTAAATTCAGGGAGTTCAATGAATATAAGACCTGTATGTGGCCCGACATTTAAACGTCTCTTGTTCTATTCACGTAAAAAACTTATTGCAAAACTTGGAGTGATTTTTTAAAAAAGGATTGATTTTATAATTTGCTATAACTACAAGTAGAAATTACGCGAAAACTACTCGTTTTGTTTTTCAAAATATTGTACATGACGTTTTTAAAGATATAATTTTTTAGAACACATTTCATTTAAGAAAAAATCTGTTTCATGCCTCTTGGATATCTCATGCGCAGCATGCCAGCTGCCCCGAGGTGTAGTCATGTATTCGATTCCCGGTCGAGGCAAAATAGATCTGTAGCTTTCCTTTAAATGGCCCCAGTTTCTGTAGCCGCGGGTCGAAGAGAAGCTCAAGCAAACGGATCTTGGTAGTTACAGTGAAGGGAATATGTCATGTTCGCCACATATCGCTCTTACCCCCAAGCATGGGAATTTATCTAGGCCTAGGCACGAGGCCGTTAGTTAGTTGGCCGGCTAAGTCGGACTATTGACCCAAAATGTCACATACACATAATCTATATCTTCCATGTACTTTTGCGATGATAACTTTTTGAGATTTTTGAAAATGGAACTAGCACCAATCTTTATACTATCCTATACGAGTATAAGGTTTAGAGTAATCATTTGCAACCGTTTTTGAGAAAAAATGAAAATTGGCTAAATTTTGCGCAAAATGATACAGGCCTACTGATATTTTCGAAAAGTTGTACACGATCTTATTTCACGAACTGTCTTGACGAACACATTTCATTAAGGAAATATATCTTATCTTCAAACCTGTAGTTGTAGGAAGATGCCGAAAATGTTTGAACCTAAATCGTCTAACGGTTTTGGCACTAGCATTGACCACAGACAGAAGGACGGACACACAAGCGTTTTGAAACCAACCGAGTTTTCGGTATAAAGGACTCACAAAACATGAATTTTGATTACACACCATGTTAGAGGATGTAATTTATTATTTTTATAGGAACAATATTTATCCACATTTTTGCTATCAGGACCCGGCAAAAAGAGTTTTCTCTCTAGTTTTCCTACTCACGATTACATTAATTAATCACAGAAAGACGCAACAAAGTTTTTATAGGCTGAATGATTCCAAGAGAAATGGCAAGAAATAAATATATAGAGTGTAAAAGAACCAACTTGAAGGAACAATGTGACCAATGCTGTCGTTTTTTCTCGTCTTCTTGCGTTTAACTTCCGCGTTGATTATTCTAGTAGTAGTAATGAAACCAGAACCTTCCAGCACATAGAAGAAACCAGACCCAACTTCCGCATAGATATGAATGCGAAAAGCCTTTGTTTTTACGTTTTGAATATTCCTTTACAAGAGCTCCACCTGGTAAACATCGACATCCGTAGGACTGAATTGAGTTCCCCTCATGAGCAAACCTCGACTGCTCTCATATTATGAATAAAATGCAGAAAGTTAATTACATTTCACAAAGTTGACAAAATTGTTTATCAACAAAAGTCGATATTCGGAGAAGAACTAGTAAATTGGGGCATCGAAATATCTAGGATAATACGCATCGTTGGAAAAATATCTTAAATGAAGTGCCATAATTTTCAAGGGGAAATATACTTTTGTCCATTCATCCAGCACCAGCTTGTAAGAGTGATGAGCTTTTAAATTTTACTTAAAATCACCATATCTTGACAAGACTGGATTGTCCCACGAAAAATTAGGAAATATTTCTAAGAATTTGTTTTTGATCAGTCGCGTAGACGGCGTTGAATAAATTAAAAAGGATGTTCCCTTAGCTTTCTTGATTTTATTGCAGGTTTTCAATTAACAATACCGTTGTTTGTCAATGCGTTCGTAACTCAACTGATCTGATTCGTGATTTCGCGTCTGAAATATGAGAATGTGATGTGCGAATGATTGAAATGAGAACACGGAGAAGTAATACTTTCTTCGAATCTACCGACTTTTGGGTTAGCGTCTTAATCACGCACTTGCTAGCCGACCTCCTACGTCTCCAGTGCCTCGCGAAGCCCCTTCGTTCGATTTCCCCGAGCGCTGCACTCGGGGAAGCCTACAACAGCACTTCGACGCTCCGGGTGCCAGCAATCGTTCGGGCTGAGCGGCCCTGGACAATCAAAAACAAATCCGCTCTTTTCCTTTTACATAGAACGCTCATGGCAGCGTACACCTTTGAACTGTTACTTTATTATGTTTGATAATAGGACAATGGAGGTGTTTTAAATATTTTATATTCTCCCACTCGCCGTTCGCGCACAGGTGCATCTCTCGTAGGTTATTGACAATGTCTGGGAGAAGTTAGAGCTATTTCAGATGGTGGACTTGGGGCCAGATACGCCACTGCAATCTCAGAAAGTCTCCCGCATTTCGGAATAGTGAACACCATTTGGTGAAAGTGTGGCTCATGTTGTTTCTGTAAACTTTGTGGTGTTGATATTTATGAAGGGCATGGGGCAGCAACAAGCTCAGACCAAAAAATAGAACTTAATGTTAACGAATAGCGAGAGGCTTGCTGCTAACGTGGCTTATCTTGTTACTACCCCAAATCCTTCATATCACTATTTCATCCGAATTCTTGTCCCTTTCTCTCCTCCAGTCTTTCTCGTACCAGCAATTGATCCCTTTTTTATTTCCGTCAACGCGCATGAACTATGTACGGACAGTTACTATGTACTCTATCTGTTGGCGAGCAAGGTGAGCAGGAGAATATTAACCAGGGCGAAGGGGAGAATGAAAGGGCTGCCACATTATTTGATCCCCGGGGACTTGCGCGAACAATGCCACTGAGGGTCAGAGTGTGGCAGTCCCTCTCCCCAGTGGCGCCGCAGGCCCCCCGCGGTTTGGCGGCGCCGGGCCCCGGCCGGAGCAGCCCTGCGGCGCCTCGGGAAGGGATCGAAGGCGAACCTGGGGCGAAGGCAACTGGGAGCGACGGCCGCCCTCGCAGCCCCGGCGCCAAGCCCCTGCGCCAAGCCCCCCGCGAGCAAGTGCACGGCATCGGCCCAGGCGACGACATCGGCCCAGGCGCGCCCGCCACGAAACCTGCTCACTTGCGTCGTCAAAGCTCTCAGCGAACATCCAGCGAGCAGTCGCCGGGACCTGGATCTAGCACCCTCGTTTTCAAGTACAAGCGAAGCTGTTCATGAAATCAAATAGGGGAAGTGAAGAGGAAGTGTGCTAATTGTCCCAGAAGTATCGGCATTACTAATTTCCAATGCGATGAGAAACTGAAAGAAAACTATGTAGCCATAGGCCGTGAGAAGGTTCTATTGTTTTATTATACACCTAGGAACTCGGGAATAAGGAAAGTTTTAATTTTATTGAAAATGCAAATATTTGATTGTGCTATTCCACCTACTAAGCACAGTACGTGCTTACCAACTGAATACTCACACTCAATGAGTCGTTTTTTACGACACAGCTCAAGTCATGCGACAACAACCCTCCAAGAAAGAGGACGCCCGCTATTAAGTGTTTGCTACTCACTTGTTGCATTACGGATCAGCAACTTTTTATATTCTTAACATGTAAAGAACTGTTATTCTCTGTATTGTCTTGCACTATACTGTTATTGCAGTATTCATAAAGAAGTTTTGTTAAAATACTAAATTCATAAAGGAGTCTTGTTAAAGTATTTAATTTATTATAGTGTTATACGAAAGTTTTATTTGTTACTCTTGAACAGTGTTCGTTCTACATTTTGGAAAAAAAGTGTGGTTTTGTTCAGCAGCATTTTTGATGGTGCAGATCACTACAATTCTTCAAACACTGAAGGTCTACATACAAAGAACTCTGACACTAGAACATAAGATAATGGAATGGAATTCGGTAATAGTGAAATACACTATCACACATTAAAGAAAACTATCTAAAAAGGCGTTTCGGAATTTAACGAACGCAAGGTAAAGGTAAATAACATGAATAATATGTTGTGCTACCTAAATATTACGAGGGGAATTTAAATGAAATGCCTCCCTCACGAATATTTCGAATATATTTTTGGGCTAGAAACTAAAGTAGTGTAACGTTTCAAGTCGCAGCGTAAAAAATGTATACAAAATTTGTAATAGAATATTAATACTAATAAATCTCACACTACGACATGACGTAAGGTAAGTGAGATTTTTGCATTCACTTTCACGGCACGGTCAACAGGGCAGAATACACAATACGTCATATTTCGGAAAGAGCAAAACACATCCCGAACTTGAAACAAATGACTATTTTTCTAAAAGAGTGAAGTTCTTTTGTAAGTGCTCTGGGAATCATATTGGTCAGCCTCGCGTCTGCGAACACGAGTTATCCTGGATACACATTTGCTAGTACGTGCCATGCACTTCTGAACAGTGCGGTTAGATGCTATTGTGTACTCGCGCACCCGCGAGTCATACGCAAACACCGACGTGTTGGCGTCGTCCGCCCAAATTGGAAGTGCCTAAAGTGGGACAGCGCGCGCATGTGAAAACGGCAGTTGTTCGCAGCAGAAATGGGCGAGAGAGCCTTCGAAATCCACGAGTTAGCGGTGTCATTCCATGCTATCACCTTCCAACCGACATGCTATGCAAGGCGTTGACGGTTACTAAACGACGTGCTGTCAATTACACATGTTATTTAGTCAGGACATACGACATATGGTGAATTTCCTGTCGATATTAAGATTTATGGAAGCTTTTGAGTGTGACGAGGTAAGCAGGCAAAAATGACAGCTTGCCCAATATACACGACTTCATATTGATAACTACAATTTGAGTACTGATTATAGAAAATAAATTGCACATTTCATATAATACAAATATACAACAAAACATCGGACAGCATGCCAATATTTGGTAATAGTATATTAAATCGATGTATGTAACGTTGTGAAATCCTACCTTTATTGAGCATTTATGAGAAAGTGCAGATTTACTGCCATTATCGACAGTATTTACATTTTCTACAACATTTATAACTCAATAAGTAACAGATGAAGTTACTTTTGCCTCGTAAGAAATCTTGTACACCTTTGAAAAACATACGTGTCGTTTTTTTATTTCAGAGGGAGAAGATTATAAAGGATGTTTTTAGGAAAAACGTTCACGAGTGATTATGTTGCTTCATTATACAACGTGTACGAATTAATTGGTTGTTTCTACAGTAGTAGAAACAAAGTATTATAAGGTATAAAACTCATAGTACGTCAATACATTGCACTACACTTAATTACTTCCATCAATGCAAGTCACTTCATTCAAAAGAGAGAATTTCCAAAGATAAAATAAAAATTTAGTAGGAACCAGTAATTCTTCACAGAAAAAAGTTTAGGCATTCTCTAACACTTGAAGGTTCTCGTCAATGCACCGTTGTGTCCATTTTTAACACAATAAATGTAATAGACATTAATGAAAACTCATCAATTTTTAATTGTTCATAAATTTTAAAGTATTTTTAGGTCTGCGAGAATAGTTCGTGGCCAAACAAATTTAACATTATCAAAGGTTTGGTTCGAAAACATAAAATTAATATTGTCATGGAGACGTTTGTGATAGTGTGATTATAGAAGTGCATGAAAATTAATTTTGATTTTGAGTTCGTTAGTTTTCTCATTTTAACATAATTATTATTATTATCTGTGTATTGCGTATTACAGCCGCATGGTACTATTTTGGGCACTGTAATAGAAATTTTACAGACAAAAGAACCGCGTTAGTGAGCGTAGTTCTAGAAACGACCGAAACCAAACTGTTATTACAGGATTATATATTTTATATGTAGACCAGTGGTGTCTAACTTGCGAGGCCTCAAAAGGCCAGAGCTAACACCTTCAATGTGGTTGCGGGCTATATTTTTATTGCTCGGGCGATCTACACCTGACTTCCCCGGACTGTTGATCACGGCAGTTTGCCCGACTCTTCTAAAACACTCGGATGCTTTGGAATTTCTGAATTTACAAAGAAAAAAATCCTTAAATTTGAACAATCTATTTTTAAAGCGCGCGTTGACGCGAGCTCTAGGCGCACAATGTTCTCGCCCGACATGGATTTAAAGGACTTTCTCGTTTGTCTAAAAACCTTTCGCGGGTCACAATAAATGGAATCGCGGGCGGCATGCGGCACAGCCAGTTAAACAACCCTGATATAGACGTTTTACAATACTTTCCCAGAAATCATAAAATAAATATTAAATGGGAAAAATTTTAAATCGACAGCCTCTGGGACAGATTGAACGCCTAACGGGAGAGCTTAGCGACCTGTGCCTGCTGCGATTCACAGGTAGGAAATCACTGCCATTGGCTAATTCATGTCGCCAACAGTGCATACGTGCGTAAACGTAGTTTGACTCATCCTAGTTCCGTTCTCTATGGTCCCAACAATATCTCTCTCGTTCTTCCTCTAGCCGGTTCCCCGCCGCTACCGACCTCCCCGTCCCCTCGTAAACCCGCCTCTCCACCGCAGTCACAGCTCACTCGATCCTCCCGCCCTCCTCCGCCCTCCGCCCTCGGCGCTCCGGCGAGCGCACCCAGATTCCCGTCCGCGCTGATGGGCCCGTAACGGGTTTCGCTTAGGGTTAAAAACACGCTAAATGGCTTAAACATTATCCCCGATTTGAACGTCGTTGTTTGTAGTGACGTTGCGCATTCTGGCGATGTAATTCAGGAATCAGAGAGGTGAGATCTGAACGCCGGCGGCCGCGCCTGCAGATTCAACTCAGAGAGCATGGTATCGCAAGTTGACAATTTCGAATGGAAGTCCATGTCAATTCTTCAAGAATGGCAATAATTGACTTAAATTAAGGAATGGCGTCCGTAAATATTAAATATTTAATGTAAAATGTCAAAATAAATACTTGCACGCAATTTAAAACTAAACATCGTTTTGAATGGAGTGCAAGGATGAACAGAAAATATTGTAACTCATATAGAAAGTAGGTTCACAACAAAAAAAGGAAACTATTTCCGTTTTGGAGAATCAATGAAGTGTCTGGCTGTAAACAGGTATCTTCTGGAAGAAAATTAAACATTTTTGAACTTATGTACGCTTGAACATGTTCATGGGTTTTTAATATTGTGTAGTAATGCTTTATAAAGAACTTTACGCAAATAGTACTTGGAAGTTGGTGTATGCGTTAGCAAACATAACAAAGTGCCATGTATACACGAAACAAACACAGGAAATACGGAATCTCAACCTATTATCTGCTTTCTGAGTCTCATAAAGGCATAGGCTTGGCAAAAGATACGCGAGGCATTCCTGTATCAAGATTCCTCCCGTCGACAATTAAGGAGCGCGAAGGACACGGCCGGAGCATCCCATGCCGTGCGGCAGGGGGCGGTGCAACGGCGCCCTGCGCTCGCTGCGAAGAGGCTTATTTGTTAGCTCCTGCGCGCTCGTTTCCAGCGTCGTTTCGCTCCAGACGCAGGAGGGGAGAAGAAAGAGAGTGCCTTAATCACGAATCGTCCATCAGCGGTGCCGACAGACAACCGCACGGCCAGCAAGACCTTCCTTCCGACTCCCATAAATGGGCAGATAAGGAGCCCGTCGCGGAATGCGCGATCAATCACCAGGTCCCGGCGGCCGTCGGGATGCGGGCGGGCGGGCGGGCGGAGGAGAGGCAGCGGCGGCGGCGAGACGAGTGCAGCGGGTGGCAAGCGGAGGCCGAGCATAAAGCACGAGGAAGGAAGAATCAGGAATATGGGAATCAGGGACAGAATGATAAGACTGATTACGGACGTAAAAGTAGAACGAAGGGAATGGAAGAGCACAAACCCGCTGGGAATATGACGATGGGGAGAGGCTCCGGAGACAGAAGAGATGATTCGGAAGAAAGGTCAAAGACGGCCCGAGAGAATGAAGGAGACACGCTGAGTGCACGAAAGAAGTATAGGCAAATGCCACGGAGAGCCCAATGTGTTGTTAATAAATCGAAACGGAGGAGCTAGGGATGTAAGCAAATGGTTGCAGTGGGCAAGTAAAGCCATGCAAAGTAGTTGTAGACTTGCCCATCCACCAACAGAGTCAGCAGAATATTAACTAAAGAAACCGTGAAAGGATGAATTCAACACTTGAAAGGGTTTTTAAATATTTATCTTGATATCATTGCGAAAAATAAACTTCATGTATCATAGAACTTTCAGATTAGTCCATTTTGCCGTGGAAATGCGATTCTATTATCACCAGGAAAACAGCCTACAAGTAAGTGATTTTCTCACACAATATTTCACGTTTTCGCCCTTCTACAATTTGTCTTTTCCTAGCAGATGACCACAGTGTACTTTGCCGTTGCCATTCACTGCTTAGAAGATGGTAGGATGATCATGGTAGAAGAATTATGATAATAGATGAATGATGAATAATAATAAAATGATTCAGGACGGACAAGTTGTGGTATGCGTCACAAACACATTGCGAAAACACGCATGCATGTCGCGAGGCACGAACTCTTCGACAATGCACAAAGCTCATGCTGCACGGGGACCGGCGGAGATACAGACTACTCCATTTCCAATCCGAGACCCCATAATGATACATGCATAGTAATACTATCGGTGGAAACGAATGTAAAAATAATTCTGAATTGTTTTCTAAATGCTGCTATTACGGAGAAAGAATCCCCCCCCCCCAGATAAGTACCTCATCAGTTGCAGATTTTACCGCAGCAGAGCGTATCTCGAGCGCATGCGTGGGATGTGAAAGGGCGGAGGCGAAGGGTGGCCGCGTGCCCTAATGAGCGCCGCCTTGCCCCGCGCGCTGAAGCGGCCTGTCGCTTCCGGGCCGGTACCTGCGGCGCGGCTGCCAGCATCGCGATAAGCCTCGCGCGGCCCGGGAGGGCTTTCTGGGAAATGAAGCGGCGGAATTCCGCGCGCGGACGCTGACAGCCGCGCGGCCGCGATACCCGCCGCAATTTCGCGTCCATGTGGTCGTGCCTAGTTTTCCAGCCGCGTTCGCGCAATTCTGCATCGATGGGTTATTCGAAATTAGCTATCAATTTCAGCGAAAGTAAACTCGCCACTCAAACAGCGGTGCAGTGACACTCTGATATGAAACCTAATTAATCTGTATCGAATAACATGCTCCTAGCGTGATAAACTATTCCGGAACGAGAAATACAGGTTTCCAACACGAAAAGAGAAAAATCTTACTTCAAACCGTTAGTGACAACGCCGGAGTAACAGCACAACCGGATTCAAATTAATTGCCCGAACAAATATTAATTTCAAAGGAGCAAAAACTCATTAGACAGGAAACGCATTAACTTGAAACATTTTGCAAGAATACACAATTGTAGGTAGAAATGCACGAATAAGTTAACTGATGATTGACTGATTGTTAGTGTTTCTGAGTGCGTCAAATGCTATGGTCATTAGTACCGTAAGTACAGTATATGTTTTCCCTCTGGAGGTGGCAGTGATCCCCCCCCACTGGATGGCGAGATCAGGCTCTGACCTACTGTCGGCTAGCAGAGTTTTCTCAACCAGGTATCTCCCACTACCCGGGACAAACCCTAAGCTCCCGGCCGGTCTCTCGGCATGCGTGATAGTGTAGGGCATACGAGTGTGTACGTAACGGGTGAGGACAGGACCAGGAAGGGGAAGGCAAGATAAGCGCGGTTCGAGGCCTGTTTGTTAGGAAACTGCTCTTGCATTTGTCTGGTGTTGGACGGAGAAACGACGGAAAACTATCGATCAGAGCAGTCGGCCGCTAGATTTCTCATACAGACAACGACTGAACTCGACCAAGCTATTTAGCTAATGTCAAATCCTGCCACCGTCAAGACTCGAACCTAGGACCATCCAGTCAGAGGCACTGCAGTGACAGGTTGATTGCAGATTGATGCCCTGAGCCACCTCTCGCGGTGGAAATAATTTCACTACTTTAAGCGATCAATTGTAAATTTTGAATATATTTTGGACACAAAGAATAATATAAATGATGCCCTTTTTCGGCCCGACTGATAAGTTTCGCCATTTATTTGTCTTTAATGACCGAAGAAAATACACATTGCATTCAAAGCATCGAATCCAATAGTGAATTGGCATCAGGTCGCTTATCCTGAACGTACATCATAGTCTTGAAATCAGTTTTCATAAAGATATTTCTTATACATTCTTCACATATGATTAAATTCGACTCCCGCCGGCGCTGCTAACCCAACTTCTTAGACAAGCTCCATGAAGTCACGGAAGTTAGGTAGTTCGAGTCACCGCGGGTTCCAGGCTGGGTGACCGTCTGGGAACCCCGGATACTAACGGTGCTGAGTCCTGGCCGATAGAGAAAAAAAATGAAATGAAAAAGGAAATGGCAGACTTGACTTGACATAACACAGACTGTGAACAAATGTTCAAGGAGAATTACTCCTCGCGTCCAACACTACAAGGGCTTGTGGACGCTGTTGCGCAAATTAACTCGAAACAGATTTTTTTAAATTGTCATAAACAGCATAGTTTTCAAGCAATTGTTGGGTCTACGTACCAAAACATAACTTTCCGCTAAAGAAAAAAGTATTGATTTTACTCCATTAGAAAAAATAAAACTAAACACCATACTTCCACGTATTGTTTGATATCAAAAACCCATTTGGATAACGTAACATTTTTTAAGATCTAAAAGAATCAGCTTATTTACGGAAAATCTAAGCCAAGTAGAACTTTAAACTACAATAGGGGTTACTTTTTGCTACGTTCTACAACAATGTAATGCCAGAGTATACACTTTATGAGTATTTGTGCAAATTATAAATATTTATTAACAAAGTTGTTTATAGAAATCATAGTATTCCTCTTTCACTTATTAAAAAAGCCTTGCATTAAGAATGACGCTGAAAAATCATCCAAAATAAAAAATGATTCTGAATAAAATATTTCAATGAATAATCAGTATAATTCATGTATACGATAGTAGGATATGACACGTGCAGTTCACACGAATAAAACACATTTTTAACGTTCTTGGTTTTTCCTTTCATAAAATTCTTATTTACAAACATAGACCGGTTTAGTTGGCTCAAGGCATCAACTTACATTCCTGCAGTGCCTCTGACCGGGAGCTCCTTGGGTTAGAGACCCGACGGTAACAGGATTTTTGACACTATCTAGTCAAACTCTGGAAAATTCTAGCAGTCGGCTGCTCTGATTTAATGTTTTCCGTGGTTTCTACGTCCAACATCAGACGAATGCAGGAGCGTACCCTAACAAACGGGGCAAGGACCGCACATGATTTTTCCTTCCTCTTCCCTGTCCTATTCTGATCTCCTACTTATACACACGCATACATGCATTACACTACTACATATGTTGAGAGAGCAGCCGGAAGCATAGACTTAGGGCTTAGGCGGTGCCCCATAAGTGTGAGATACTGTTTGGGAAAATCCAGCAATATGACGTGTACGTGGACGCCGGATCACCCAATCGAGCAGGGGAAGATCACCACAACCTCCAGTGACAAATTCGTGCTCTACACTTACGGAACTAATGACCATAACAATTGATGTGTTCCGAAAACACCAAATAATCAAAGAAAACACAGTATTTTCTTTCTCCATTCAACGTCTGCTATTCTCTAAAACCACCTGATAGTCTTATTGTTCAAAACACTATTCCTTCATCTATTATTGTGATTTTTATGCAACAATTGTCATTTCAGGAACTGTAGCGAATAAATAACCTAAATAGTGATTGTTCAATTTATTTTAATAATTACGTATTCCGGACTGGATTTAAGAAGATTACGTTAAATAAATCTGAGACAATATTAGCGAAAGCAATGTAAGATTATGTAAGGTGAATAGTCAGTCAAATAAAAGCTGTTGATAAAACACGTCATTCATAAAATAAGTGTAGTATCCTCGCAATATCGTTATTTAACATGTAATTTCATTGCTAGGAACTTTCTTGTTGATCCCTTCACATTTCCATTCATTTGCTTCTTGTTGATTTTGACCAAACTTCTGCCTTATTTTTTTTTAATGAGGAGGAGGTTCTTCACACGTGTTAAACAAACGTGATATTTTGCATGCCGAAGCACTGGTTGCTACACTCCAGAATACATTCGTGGGACATTTGAGTGGATGCGAGTCCCCCTGCGATCGCATCTTACTCGGTTTGTAAGAAAACTTTCTTTCCGAAACACATCATTTTCCTAAATCTGTCGCCAAACTGCTCCGACAGGGAAAAGTTTCGAGGCTCGATGCTGGAAGGACGACCGCCGGTGCGCGCAGCAAAAATCCCAACGCAAGCGCGACGAAATGACGCGGAAAGCAAGTAATCAAACACGAAAGTGGCTTGACTGAAGACCGAGCATCAGTCTCGCGTGGAGGGGGAGG
>BOPP01000018.1:12519158-12571808 GCA_017312745.1 Gryllus bimaculatus | reverse complement strand
GACGATCAGTTTCTTCTGCGCCCTCCACGCGCCTTCCACTGCCGTGATGGACGAGAGCTGCCTCACAAATGTCCGCTATGTGTCACAGCGCAGACAGGCCTTGTTCAGAATGGGGTGACCCACGGTAGTGGCGTTTAGCCAAAATCCAGGCACCCGCTCCTCCAAACTTACCATGATTGCGGCCGTTGGCTCTTCATCAAGCGCGCACTATCTACTCTAGAAAGCAACGCAGAATTCGAATCGCACTTTACGAGAACATTTCTGAATTATCACTTCTCGGGAATATCCTCGGACCAAAATTCTCATTACTCTGGATATATGTTCTGTATGGCAAGTCCGATTATGCCCTCGTACATGGGCATTTCTCTTTTAACACTTCCAAGAGATCGACAATGTAATTGAAGAAACGGATTAAAATCCAATAATACGAGTATTGCGCATTAAATAGGCTTGCCAATTTGATTGGTTTTTCAACTACGACATATTGAATGTAAATATAAAATTTTTACACATTATTTTGGTGTTGGTTATGTGGCAAAATCATTGTTTAAAACAATATCAAAGTGTCTAAATAAGATAATGGATCATATTGTAAGATGGCTAAGCCATCGAAAGCTGCAATTGTAATATTGTTGGCCATGATGACTCATAAGTATTTCATATTGTAAGGCTTGCCCATGCGGAAAAACGAGTTTAACTTCTGAAGAGAATTAGCACGGTGAAGAATTCTAAAAGAAGACAAAAAGTGTTGTTCCTTTAAAGCAAAAAATACTAGTGGAAAAGAACAGCGTATACTTTCTCGTGTTATTTATAACGGTTACGTAATATATGTTTTCTGCTCCCATTGTATAATTCTGCCATTTGATGGATGCACCCGTTGCATAATGATACTCATTACGATGCAGATTTCATTATGATACAGGTTCTTGACGAATCACAGAGAAGTTAACAAGCCAAGTATTGACACATAAGGATCATTGAGAATCGTTCTAGTTAATATTTCATTCGATTGGGTACATTAAAATTGCGTTTGATATTATATCATACTTGTCAGTTTTAATTTCTTTTATTAGTAGTAATTTTTGAAGTGGAATATAATTTAAAATAATTGGATCGTTACTTCTTTTTCATCCAATTTAACTAGCGTAGTGGTAAACAAAAAAGCCTGCGGGAGGGTAAGGAGAGACGTGCGCTAGGTGGCCTTGACTGAATCCTGCATGACAATTGCCACGAAACGATTCAATGTAAATGTTTAACTTATAAGAAATACATTCTATCTATTTTTTTGAAAATTCAAAAGTTTCAAGCGGCTCCTGCCTATGAATTAGGTGTATTACGCCCTATCCTTAAAAAAGGTTTAAAACTTTTGCTGGTCTTGGAGTCATATTCCCGAACTTACGAACTGTGTATCAAAATTTGACGACCACAGTTGCCTACTACATCGGACCCTCTTTATTGATATAAAGATAAAGCAAATATGGGCATGATAACGTTTGAGATTCCAAGATATTCGAGGGGTTCACAACTATAAGAGACAGAGTCCACTTCTTAAAAAAATAGTAATAATGTGATGATGTGGTAAGGAAACCATGTTTTGTTCCCTACCATAATGAACAAAGTTCTTAGTTCTCATACTGATGCAGAGCGCTTTTTTATTTTATTACTTCATCGGAATTGATTATATGTTGACAATTTTGAAACTAAATTTTACAAAGTCATACCAAATGGACTTGGTCTGTTGTGGTTGTTAGCCTCTCATTCATTAAGATATAATTTCAAGCGTATGTGACTTCAAATGAATTAAATTATAACATACACCGTATTGGCTGTATAAGCATCAGAATAGGCTGCTCTGATGGCTATTCAGAAGCTATCCCTGACTTTCAGGAGACCTTTACCCCAAGTTTGGGCGCATAGGCTCTGAAAATAGTTGCTTAATTGTTACATCATCTGGCGCTCATACGTATACGAAAAGTCCCTGCACCGTATTGAAAACAAAGTTGAACGTTCGCAATTTTCAAAAATTCAGGGTTTTTAGTAAAAATTAGATTTACGTTATTTAAAAAAATCATTTTACATTTGTTCTATTCGAACAAATAATTAAAGAAAAAAGTGGATCATTTCTTTAGAAAATATAGTTTCTATATTTTTTGGCATGATTTCACTCAAAATAATGTGAAAACTATTCATATTTTCAAGAAATTGAATATGACAATATTTAAAAATCTAATTTTGAGAAGAATTTCCTGAAGAAAAAAATCTCTATTTTCAAGTATTTGTTGAAGGGTTTAAAAAATATTAGAAACTTTTGCAATTTTCGAAATTTTACGATTATTGCGAAAATGTCCTGAGGATTTAAAGTAAATAATTAAAAATCAAAATCTAAAAGTCCAATGTTTGAAATAGATTTTGTTTCAATATAATGAAAGAGAGAAACATTCAATAGAGAACGTCTCGTACAAATATAATTTATTCCTTGAAACTTGAGTAAAATATATTAGAATTGAATAGGTCAAGTTTCACGTTATAAGTGCGTTTAGTTTCTGTAATTAATGATCTACAGCATGTGAAATCATTGCAACGAAATAATTAGTATGCCTTCGTTGACGAAATACGCTCATCAGGATAAAACGACAATTTTACACAATCGTCAAGCCAGAAAGTTTCTTTGGCGCTCGTTTCCGGACGAAAGTGGCCGCCTTGAAGAGCTCTTCAAATCTTTAAGTTCCTGTACTTCGGAAGTCCTTAAGTGTGGTCTAAATGGTTACGATAAAGAACAATTGGTAGAAACAAAACCGTTATCTCGTTCCGTTGGTTGATGAGACGCGCGTCGAATAACGCGTGTGATTTATCGGCAGGCGATCGCAGCGGCGTAGCGGAGGGGGGCGTGGCATGGAAAGGGCGGGGCGAGATGGGCTGAGCGAGGGTGGCTTGGCGGAGGGGGACGACCGTCTCGGCACAAGTTCAACGCCACCGGCGATTGCACATTAAAGGAAGAAAGTCCCTAACACAGCCGCCGGGATATCCCTCTCTCTTTCAGATCACACGACATTTGTTACAAGCTTCTCAGGTCTCACAGGAGAATAAAACAATATCAACGAGTAAATAAAGAGTTTCTCGTATTCGCGATTTCTATTGTAAAGTTATGAGCATCGTCTAAAAAATTAAGTGACAGTCCAGTCACCCGCTTTTATTCACTCGCTAAATAAAGAAAAATTCATGCAGGACCGTTAAAGAATTCTAATTCTAAAGTAATTCCCACAACCTTTCGTACGAGGTTGTAGACTCTAGGTAATACATTCTGTATTAGTTGAATGTGTGTTTTCATTTTTTACTTCAATGTATGATTGGCCTCGAAAATCAAATTAGTTGTCCCGTACCATAGAAATTATGAAAAAAACTGAACTTTTGGATGAGAAAATTAGAAAATTATTTCCATTGCTACTTGGCTGCAAATAGAAAAATTGATAGAGGGTTAACTGATAAGAAGGTCAATTGTTTTCACTTAAGTCAAGAAAGTTCAAGTTTTAGATACATCATTATTATTATTATTATTATTATTATTATTATTATTATTATATTATTAGTATTATTATGATAAAATTTATATTGTAAGTTTCGGATATACACATAAGTTGGAAAATGGAAAACTAAACTGTCTCTGGCTATGTGAGAGGTGTCAATGGATTCGAACTCGAGAACTAACCCAGAAATTCGAGACAAATACGAAAACAATGAAATATTTTGATTTAGAATGAAAAATGTAAATTTTTGATAGTGCTATTTTCCTTTTCTATTTTCATACTGAACGTACCGTCTTAATTCTCACATTCAGTCGTCACTGGTTACGCCACAGCCGACTCATGTGACGAGGGAAGAAAGATACTTTAGTATTCACTTTGTCTTTTTGGAACAGTCAATTATTACTGCTCCAGGACCCATTTTCCACACACTTATGTTGAATTGTTACCGCTGAAAACTACTAGTATTCAATAATGGCAGACGATAGCACAAAGTTAACCATTCTACATAAGTGAAAGCTATTCGTGAAATTAAAGATTAAGCTTTATTGCTTCAACATAATTTTTGATAGACAGTTTGGGTTTAACTTTGGACCTGATTACTATTCAGAACGATCGCAGGCTTACAAATACATTGTCTAGTACTAAGAAAAAAAAATTTTGCCAATGTTGGTGATATTTTAATTGTCATCAATCCTTTGTTAAACACTTTTTCTTTAACACTATCTATCAATAGGAACGACTTAGTGAGGATACGTTCAGTACGTAGTCTAGACACAGGATTTTTGACATATTATTTGAACAAGCAGAGACCAACACTTGAGCGGGTGAAACATTCGTCTTCTGAGAACTTCTCGAAGCAGAGGCGCTGAGAAACGAGTTCGCGCAGCGCAGGCGCTTCCGAAAGCACGCGCTTCAAAATCGTCTCTCTTTTCTGCGCCTCCCGTCTCTCGGAAAAACGAAGGTCCCGCAGCGTCTGCCGGCTTTTCTTTGAAGGTAGCTTGGACGTAAGAGAGCGTCAGCGCTCCCCGCCCCCGCCCCCGCCCCGCGCGCCCACGCTCCCAGGGCTCCGAGCCCTCCGGCCTCTCGGCCCGCGCCCCCTGCGTTGTATCACGCCGTATTGCGCCGCGTTCTGGCCGCTTGCGTCGCTCGCCGCGACCCACCAGGCGCGCTATGGCCATACGCTTGTATGAAACATGGAGGAGCATGCATATGCGATCTGCCGCCGCGGCCGGAAGCGCGGAAGAGCGCGAGGGAGGAAAGGGAGGCGGAGGGGCCAGCGGCCACGAAAGGGACACTCCCGTTTCCCAGTTGGCAGCGCGGGGCCGACGCAGCATGCGATTGTGCGGGCCCTGGCGGGCAGGTGCGCCCCCTGCCGGGCGCCAGACACGTCGAAGAGGCTCCAGCGCCTGGGGTAGGAGAATCGGAGGAAACGATAGTAACTGCAAGAACCTTAGTGGTAATAGACATACGGAGGAGTGCACGTGACAAATTTGGGCAACTGAGGTAGCAAAGATCTCTCAAGAAAAAAGCTAAATAGAAGCAATACCTGTGGTAGTGTCAATTGAAGTAACGAAAAAATATCATGACAGAACATGGGATAACAGTTACAAAGCTTACAGGTATAAAAACGAGTTGCGCATATTGACAGGAAAATTGTTTACGTAAGCGTAAGAAAAGTACGATTGGATGATATTTGCCATGTGAACGAGGCCTGATAACTAAGTCGAAACGTTTGTGCTTAAACAGAAATGAGTTGTAAGGTCAATGGTTTGGAAGTAGTTGAGTCAGTTTGTAGTCCATTTGTCAACAGTTTCCACGGCAGCGGCGGCAAAACGAAAAAGCAGGGCGCGGAGAGCGTGACGTTAGAACGATTGTGATTGAAGAGCGCGAGGGTCGCGGAGGAGAAGGGTGCGCTGCAAGGCGCGATCGGGTGAGGTGAGGTGAGCGGTGGAAGCGACGGCGCGAACCAGCGGCAATGGAGAAGGCACCGGGATCGTAGCACGAATGCAACGCGGCAGGCGGCTAGGGCTCCGAGGACGGGGCGACGTCCTCAATAGAAAACGTGGCATTGTCCGGTTGCAGATGCCTGTGTGCACATCCCGCCGCATGTCGCTCGGGATCAAGGACCACAATGTGCACATCGTGACTAGTTATGCGCACTTCCGCGCTCTCTGCGGGCGACAGAGGGTGGCGAACGAGATAGCGCGGGAGATGGAATGGGATGGGGAGAGGGGAGAGAGGGGAGAGAGAGGGAGTGGAAGCGGGGAGCGGTGAGTGAGGGAGAGAGGGGCGAGTCATGCCGTACGTCGCTTTCTGGTTCATTAGCTGGGGAAGCGTGAACCGCGGCGCGGCTTGCGTGGGGAGGACAGAATTGTGGCCTGATCGGGGATCTCGTTGATTGTCTTGTTCCTTCCACAGGACATGAGAGACGAATTATTGGTATGGCTCTTCAGGGAACCAAATGAGAACTTTAAGCCATGGCTGCGAACAGGAGACGAGGAAGAGCGTTCATAACGCAGACTTCCACGCACAATGCCATCGCCATCCCGACACGCGGGGAAGTTAATCTTTAATTAATAATCAAGTATTCGAATTATAATGTTTCTTGACAAATGCAGACGGAAATTGGATTCACAAACTTCAGTTCTTTAAGAATTTTCTAAAAATATCTTCAAATTTTTCGAATAACCTTTTTCCTCGGATAGCGTAACAGACATTTCAAAGAATAACGCAGATCGCATTTCGGTTGATGCGAAATTTTGCAGTTTGCAGAGCTGCCAAATTTAACATTTTTTCAGTGTCTTCTTATAAATAGGATATTGAAGATTTTTTTAAAAATAAAATCTGTTATGGAAAGACATCTTGAAATTACGTCATGTACAATCTTTCGAAACTATGAGTAGTTTTCGCGTAATTTTGCATAAAAATATAGGCAATTTAAAAAATTTGAGAACAATTATTTGCTCAAAAACTGTTTCAATTTTTATTTAATTTTCTCCTCGTTTGTATCAAAGCACGGTAAAAATCGTTGTGCTACTCTCATTTACGGTGAACACTCTGTGGCAAAATTTCTGAAGATTCCTCAAAGAAAAGAACTTTGAGGAAGAATTCGACTTGGCTGTGAAGTTTGTGTCGAACATTGGCGACCTTCGGGAAATAGCACCTTTCGGTCAGAAACGCGGCTGCTGCTATATATAATGCTTATAATAACGATAATGATAAAAACAACAATAATAACAATATTTATAATAATAATAATAATAATAATAACAATATTTTAATAATAATAATAATAATAATAATAATAATAATAATAATAATAATAATAATAATAATAATTCAAGAATAAGAGTAACTGGAAATTTTATGAATAACTTTATTAGTTTTATAATTATTATTTATATTCATTATCTCTTAAGAGCATCGCTTTCATTTAGTTGTGCAGAAACTCAACATAATACACTTAGCTATTAATTCAGTTAAATGTAGTAACACATGGGTATTCACACAAAACAAAAAACATAACTTGAATATACCTCGTATAATGCTGAAGGGAACAAAAGGGAAGAGCATGCATGTCAACGTTCCACGTTTCAAGATGCACGAGAACGCTTTCCCAAGAGCTTTCATTTCTTTAGTAAATAACATTTCATATAACAGCTTTCAATGTCCTCCAACGCATTCGCTTCAGAACTTCTAAATTAAAAGTGTGACGCACGTGTTAAAAATTAAATACAGTGAACGTGCGAACCGTAAACGCCGCACTCGTCATGCGCGGTACGTTCTAAATGAGATAACGAGAACGAAATTTTAAAACTTTCCGGAAGGGCGATGAGGCGCGTCGAGGCTGCGAGCCGGCCCGGGGCGGTGACGAGGTGGGGGAGGGGGGCTGGGGAAGCACGGCGGAGGCAGAGCAGAGGCAGGGCGGAGCAGAGACGGGAAAAGGCAAAAGTACATGGGACCGAACAGGGCAGAGGGAGGGAGAGGTGAACGCGAAAGCGGAAGAAACATGAATACAGTGCCGGGGTAAAGCAACGCGAGGCTTAACGTAACGTGACAAGTTGTGAAGAGATGTGACTTATGACGTACTTGTAACGTGACTAGTTGTGAAGAGATGTGACTTATGACGTAACGCGACAAGTTGTGAAGAGATGTGACTTATGACGTAACGTGACAACTTGTGAAGAGATGTGACTTAAGATATCGTAACGTGAAAAATTGTAAAGAGATGTGACTTAACATAACATAACGAGAGAAGTTGTGAAGAGATGTGACGGGATGGAACGGGATGTGACAGGATGGAACAGGACGGGACGAGAAGGGACGGGAAGGGACGGGAAGGGACGGGAAGGGACGGGAAGGGACGGGAAGGGACGGGAAGGGACGGGAAAGGACGGGAAGGAAGGTGGCAGTGATTCAGCGGGGCCCTCAATCGCTGCACCCTGATTCTACAACCAATCAACCTACGGTTACTGCAGAACTGTGAATTTATTCAACTTAGCGACTCTACCCACTACAATGCGAAGGGAAATGTAGTACACAAGCGTATCCGAACCAAATTACAAATATTGACCTCAATGAGAGAAATGGTAAGTAAACTATTCTCTAAATTTATCAAATTAATTAATCACACAGAAACAGAATCCAGAAAAATCGTGTTCAAATGACAAAAACTAAGATAAAGGATTGGTATGTTTATGTTCGTTCCGTTCTTTTTAACATCTTCATTTTCTATCGGTTCAATACACACTGGTTTTACAGAGATTTGAACGTCAAAACACCAGAAATGAGTTAGGGCGTAGGGAGGCGGGGAGTTCGTTTATTCGAAGCCCCCTCTTAACGTTCCGTTCTGTAGATCTCCGAGATGACTTCATTGCGACCCCTAGAAATTTGTGCTGGAGTTAGGAAATATCAGTAAGCTCTCGTTTTCCTTTAGTCACTGAGCTACAATACTGCTTAAATCAATTTTAAAATCCAAATATAATTATCTATTTAAAGTTTATTTAATTACTCATGTGGATTCAGAACACCTTCCAACGCTTTACAATTCCCAATCCTTCACAAAAACGACCACACTTTCAAGGTGAAATGTTTTCACCTGGTATGCATTGACTGTCATAAAGTTGGGTAAGGGCTTACAAAAGGTGAAATTATAGACCTTTGTGGATAATGAAGTAAAGAGAACTCTACGGCGAAGGAAAATATAATTAATGTCTTGGTCATTTATTTTGGAGTAATGAGGTCAGATTGGCTCACTGTGTTTGATTTCTCACAGCATTGGAACAGTGTATTGGGTAGAGCAGTATTTCTTATGCATGAACGTTGTTGGTCACTCGATAATGCAACCTCTCGCCTATTCAGTTGACTAATACAAGTAGGCCCGTATTGATTCCAGCAAGACAAACACGAATGAGTTTTTGTCACTTTATATACACATGTCTTACAGCGAGAAAGGAATAAAATATTTCAAACGGACAACAGAATGTACGATAGAGGATAGATAGAGATCGGAGGACAAACGAATACAGAGAGAGAGAGAGAGAGAGAGAGAGACGTGGACAACCACCCACCTCCCTGTCCCGTCATACTCCGCTCCGTCTCGTCTCGCCGTTCCCTGCCGCGTTCCGCCTCGCCCTCCCCGCTCGTTGACTCCGTCCGTCCTCCTCCCCCTCCCCGCGCCCCGCCAGGGTGCGTCACGCCACGCACACGCGCTTCGCCTTCACTTCCCTTGCCTTGCCTGATTCCGTATCGGCCGCGCCCCGCGCGCCTCCACAGCATACGCCTGCGACGCAATCCATCATATTTCAATACACTGCCGATTGCCAAATCCTATTTTGCCCTTTCTAAGGAAGAGGTAACTACACATTTGAGTATATTTGGACTGCCTGAATGAAATGTGAATAAACCTATGCCTATTTCATATATCATGCCTAAACAAATAGTTATAAAAATAATGAAATATCCAAATACGAAAATATTTCTGTTGATTGACTGACTGAAAGGGCATGAGAACTGCCATGGTCGTTAGCCCCCTTAGTGTAGTGAATGTTTATGTGCCTTGAAGTGGCCGTGCGTTCCTCCCTCGATGGATGGAGAGATCTGGCGCAAAACTTCATGGCAAAACTGGCGTCAGCTTCCAGGTGATTTTCCGTTCCAAGTCTCTCCTCCCAGCGGAACACCGCCCCAAACGGAACAAGCTCCCGACTGGTCTGCTGGCATGTGTGGTAGGGTAATTGTAATTATAAAGGTAAATGTATGAGAGTTATGTTGATGTAAATAGGTAAATGTGTGTGTAAATAATGGAGAGGGGTTGCAAAAGGAAGAAGAAGGAAACATTGCATTGCGGTGCGTGGTCAGCTTGTTATTTTATTTTAGTTTAGTTTTTCAAAGAACAGGAAAACTGTATGTGACGCATACACGAGAAGTACTAGCTGCGCTAGTTTACTGAGCCCCAGAATCTCTAACCCATTTTTAACCATGAATAGTTTGAATCATGAACAGAAGTTCCAACAAAGCTAGCTTAGCAACATTTGAAAACTAATCATTCTCGCTACCATATTTGATTTTTTAGTATTCATTCTCACGGATTTTATTTATTACTATTGCCAACAAAATAGTAACCCTAACCCCCGGGTTTGCTTCCATCATAACTATTAAAGGCAGAGCTCAAAATACGCGCATAGTGAAGCTAGGTTTGTTGTTAGGGTCGTGCTCAGGTATTCACCTGGGATTTTTCGAAGATACCATAGAAAACTACCGATCAGAGCAGTCGACTGCTGGAAGTCTCGTCGAGACAGCAGCTGGATTCGACCTAGCTATTTAGGTAGTGTCAAAAATCCGTCACCCGCGGGGCTCGACGCCTGGATCCTCGTTGGAGTTCGAGACATAGGACACATGGCGACAGTGTTGGCATACCTAAATGTCATTCACACAAAATAATCGCCCCTTTTTCGGTAGAAGTAGGGGATAGAGAACTGCTGACATGCGCTTGTGGGCTTCTTCAGCATTGAAAAGTGAACAGAGGCTTGCAGCAGCACATATGCTGATGAAAAACTACACAAAATGGTTTTACAAAAAGTAGCATGATCACTGCTGCAGAACAACAAAAATTCTATCATGTAACACTACAACGATTTAAATACTTTAACAAAAACATTCTTCACCTCCACTTCAATAATATGAATGGGTGAAAATGAGAACGGTGTAAATGACATTTTCTAAATTCTGAGAAATCTAAGTCAATATTACCGTAAAGTCATGGTGCTTTGTTTCATCATAAAAACCACGGCATTTCGATTGTTCATTAAAACCACGAAAATACATTGCCACTGACACATAGCCTAAAATAAACATGTTTTTCTCAGAATTTATAAAATGTCAATTATACAGGTTTGGTTTTCTCCCTTTCATATAGCATATTATATATACTGCAGATTAGGTCTTTACATACAAAGACAACAAAATTCTGTTCCATAACGTAAAATGTGAGCCATTGGGGGACTCGCTGCCACATAAAGCCAGTTGTGTCGTAAGCAGTAACTCATTGATTGTGAGTGTGAGAATTCAGTCGGCACGCATAGTATGATAAAAGGATACAACACAATCATTATTTGTATTTTAAGTTTTCAGTCAAAATCAAAACCATTTAATTATTTTTTATTTTCCCCGAGCATCTGGAAAACAAACGAAACCATATTCACCTTTCACATCGCCGTATGATTCAGTGTTCTTTCAACTTCAGCGCTCGTAGGAAATGCTTTTGCATTTTTCCCTAATTATCTAACGAAACCCTAAACACTTCTCATATGGATAGAGGCTCTTTCATTTCTGCGCTCATCGGATATTCGTAATGCAGATAGAAAAGATGTATCTCAGTACGGTGCTAGACAGGGTAGCGGGCCCCATTAGTTGCATCTTATAGCTGTCCACGACGCCGCTATTCAGACGCAGGTTTAAGAGACAGATGAATGAAAAGGAGACGCATTGAAACAATAAAAGTACATCATTTCGCAGTCGAGTTTCTCCATTGCCAATTATTAGCTGTATGCCAATTAAAGCGGCATTTGGATAGCACAGACATGAGTGTAGTAGTATTACTCCACCAAGCGGAGCCGTATGGAATACACTACTCCGGAAGCTGTGACGTCGCTCGATGACAACCCTCGGAGATTCAGAGCGCCTCACTCCACCCCTTATCTGGAGCACCTGAGGCCTGCTCCGGCCCTTCTGTGCGGAGCTGGTGGTGAAGGAGGAGGTAGGGGTAGTGGTAGGAGGAGGGGGGGGGGGCTTGAAGCGCGGAGTCCCGTTCACCTCGACAACTTTTCGCCGCCCTTCGCGCGGTACAAGATGAAGGGAATAATGGAACTAACCGAACTCGGAAATTCGGCAGTCTAAGATTTTGAGTCCCGGAAGGCAGGGCGGCCAGCACAAAGTGCCTTATAAAGAGACGCGATTAGTTCTGAGCGAGGCACCGGGAGAGGAAAAGGGGAAAGGAGGGTTGGAGGGGTGACGCCGCGGTAATGCACATTCCGTGGTATAGGAATGCTGCGGTCAATCGCAGACATCACCCAACCATGAACTTGGAAGAGAGAGGGAACATCAAAGGGCTGTTAGGTTTCCAGCTCTAAATTAGTTCGCAGGGAGACTAAATTGGCTAATAATTGACTAACCGGTTCGGCGCGCGGCAGTCCTACACACTTGTACGAGCTCATATTAGGACAGAGACCTAAGAGGGGTGCCAAAGGCTGCGGAAGGCGGAGGAGGAGAAAAAAGGAACTGAGGGGAAGGGCGGAGGAGAAGAGGGCGTCTCGCCAACAATGCGACACGCGGCAGAGAAACCTCGCAGCGGATTGCCTTGCCTTGCCCTGCCTTGCCCGCCTCCGGCGGAGTTCTCCCGGAGAGGGGTTCCAGCCGCGCAATCGAGAACCAAGGCAGAAGAATCTCCGGTGCCGCACCGATACCCTGTTACGCAACTTCCTCCACCTCCGGGCGCATGCGCCACTGGTGTTTCGGAAGAGAAGAAGGACGACTTTCGTGAACGCTCCTCGTTTATATCAGCTATCTCGTAATATTCTCCATTGCCTGTTTTAAAAACCCTCTTCGGAAGCAGAATTCATAAGGTACATTTCAGAATGCGAGTAACTCCAATGCATAAGATACCGTTCAATGCCATCATGCTTACACATGTGACGCAGCAGGTTTAGATCAGAAAGGAAAAAATCGTTGATGTGTGCAACTGAAAAATAAAAATTATTGAAGCTACGTGAAACCAATTAAAACTTTTGTCTTGTAGGAATAGTTCCAATTAATTTTAACAGCTTTAACGTCAACTAATCTGTAAATTTAATTTTGATTAATGTCCTTGTTAACTGTTTTTATGACTCTGACCTTGCCTTGAAAAACTGATTAAAAATGTTAATATTATGCCTCCTATTAAAAATTGCATATATATATATATATATATATATATATATATATATATATATATATATATATATATATATATATATATTGGTAGCAACCACATTGGAAAACTAGTAAAGGGGGCAACACTTCCATTATCTCTTATAATTGTAGTGAGAACTCAATTTACTTTTTCAAACTGAATCTTGTGCTATCAACTTAATTTCTCAGGCACGCACTCTCACCAGCAAGTGCCTCTGCGGAGAGATTATCCTTAGCACTACATTACGTATTTAAAATAAGAGTAGAGAAGTATCTATTCGAAAAGTAAAAAAACAATTTTTGTGTAAAATAAACTATTGTACAGCATTCATCAGCAGAGAATATTGGGAACGAAAACTTGTCTCTAAATCTAATATTCTAACAGTTTTGAAATTTACTCGGTGAATTTTCGAAAGAAAAACCCTGCCCTGGAAACGGAAAAGGGGATAAATAAAATAAATTACTTCCTCTAATATGCGGTGTAGCCAGAATACATGTTTTCTAATGCTTGATACCGAAAAATCGATTGACAGCAAACCGACCGTCCGTCCATGGTCAACGCTAGCGCTTAAACAGTTCATACGATTTTCCCCAAAATTGATATTCCCCAATCGATCTGAAGGAATTCGAGGGTGTAGGAGTTTCAACCGGATACTTCGATTTTTGAGGCTATGAAGCCTCAAAAACATTTTCAAAATTTTCTCAGAAATGGCACCAAATATTTTTTCTATTCCAGCATTATAAAAGAGCCTTTTCTATTGCAAGAAATCGTTCATAATCGGGCATTTTACGGCACAAATAATGACGTATTAGATTTTATATCACCAAAGATTGCATCATCACACATTCAGACAATCGTAGCGAGAGAATCTGGGGGAGGTAGAGCGGAACGGAACAGCCGACCACCGTTTACTCGCACGATGTAAAATACCCGAGTTGTCACAGGGAAGTTTTTTCGTGAAATTAAGTTTGATTCTCTTATAAATGCCTAATGCTGTTATACAAAAAATATAGTACGTAACTCGTTTATAATGTTGCTTTATCGCATTCGTACAAATTTGAAAACTCGCTCCTAAAGTCGCTCGTTTTCAAAACATTTACTCATGCAATAAAGCTTAAGATTATAAACTAATTGCATAAACTACTACTATTGAACTTTGTCCTCGGACTTTGTTCACGCTTAAGAGAAAGGTGCAATCCTCCTGTTCCTTGAAATCCCAAATTTTCTGGGGCGTATTCCTACAACTAAAATATTGAAGATAAAGATTTTTTCATTAATAAAATCTGTTCTTTAAAGACAGATCTTGATATAAGATCATATAATTTTTCGAAAATATGAAACGTTTTTCTGTAATTTTCATCCATTTGAGACAATTTTTATTACACGGTCCATATCCCCAACTGTTTTTGAAACTTGTCTGTCTGGAAAATTCTCAAATCTCCACCAACAACTCACTAAAAAGATTAAGATCGCCTACTCGCAGAAAATACTTTCTTTTTCGTTCAATATGCCCGATTGCGCATCTAGTTTCCATCATCTAAAGTGAAAACAAGCGTTACGATATATTTAAAATTTCTCCCAGAAAATTGTACTAAACTCTGGAAGTTGTATCCTACTGTATTTCGCCTCAGCGTATATCTTTTATTTCCTGACATTATAATCCTGACAGATTCATACTTATAATAAAGGTGCGATAAACTCACCCTTAAAAGTGACTCACTTTACAACCAGAAACAAAATACTCACGACAAGAGTAAATTCTCGGTTTCATTCATATGGATGGGAGCATATTTATACGCTCTACTGAGCCTAGTAAAGTGAGTATTTTCACAAGTTTGAGAATTTGATATTTTTTTGATAATATTCTGGAAACGTTTATTCATAGGCTACCGATCATATGCTCAGAAAACGTGAGGAAAAAGCATATGCTCATTTTTATTCATAAAAAACATCTCGTCACTAGAAGGATCTCCACACCACGACTCTTATTATCAACACGAGAACTTTATTACGTCAAAAACCGTACGGATTCCTCCATCCACTTTCATAAACACCAGTGGCAATTTCCTGGAATAGTCAGAGGAACTGATTCTACGAACCTGTTTCAGAGAGTTTCCAATCATGAACTTTGCGGAACTTTTTAACGTTGTTTAAAGAATATCCTATCTTCCAAGAAAAACGTGCATTATAAAGAGTTTACAAGAAATTACATATGCAACTGATCTGTATAAAGAGTACGTAAGTTTGAGAGTACATTATAAGCATAAGAAAATATTTCGTGTTCCGAATACAATGCAAATTGGCGTAATGTAAATGTCATTTTAACCTCATTTTCTATTTCACGATAAAACGACGATTAACAAGATAAATCACGATAGACATTCAACATCAAAAACATTCTGGAATAGTCGTTCATCACTTAATGTAATGAAATAAATTTAATGTTGTAAGTGGGCACTTAACTTTAAGGAAAACGCACAGAAACAAACTTTAAAAAACCCTTTTCTTAATAATAATAATAATCATAATAATAATAATAATTATAAATTAATTATAAATTAATAATTATTATTATTATTATATATAAGAAGAATAATAATAATGAAACAATAATCAGTGTAATAGCCAATACTAGGCACAAAACGGCGGCATTTATGAATTTTTGTTGCGAGCAATATTCCACTATTTAGTCTGAAACAATGATATTGTATTGTATATGTTTCTTCTCATTGATTATATCTCATTATCACAAAACAAATGTGGAAACTATAAGAATGAAGAGTAAAATTTGAAACATATTACTTTTTCAAGACTTACTTGTTAGAGATCCATATGGATGACTCAAGAGGAATGTGTTCAGTAGTGTAAAATTTAAGTGAAGCTGCTGATATAATAAAAAGGATTCAGAAACAGATTGAATGGATTGAAAAGAAAATGCAATAGAGGGACGAGATTAGAGTAAATATTGTAGACTTGTTTACTTACGAATGGAAAAGTTTGTCTTGAGTAATTATGAGGTAGGATGAGGTGTCATTAAGTGAATTCAGACACTTTATATATAGATAAGTTTCTGTGTTTAGCTGTACATAGAAACAGACAATGATAAATATAAATAGTTTTATAAATTATGAAAGGTACGATTATTTCTATTTATCGGTCACATGCGCCATTAACCTTTGTTAACATGCAACCCTATAAGTTTGTTAAGTGCACTTGTATCTACCTGTAGGTTAAGAAATTTAAAATCCTTAGCAACGGGTTTTAACATACTTAGTAACCTAAATACACAAGCAATACCCAACAATATCGATTATCGTGCCGCAACAACAGAATTCAAGTGTTTCATATCGCCGTAATGTCGTAAATTTTCTCACAAAATTGATATTATGGTGACCGATAAAACGCTGAACATACCACGATATGTTTGTGTTATTACTGCCTAGTTCAAATTCAAAATTTCAGCTCCAATGCGCTCGTCCCGTTTTTTAACTTTTGGCCTAGGCAGTAATAACTCATAACATTTCTAGGCATCTTAATAGCTATTACCCACTTCCCAGATAGTATATTGATAATAACAATAAAAATCAGATTATTAAACGATATATCCGGTTTCCATTGAATTACATGTAGATTTACAGTAGTATAAAAACTGTATCGTAAATAATAACAATAATAATAATAATAATATCTTATGTTGAAAGACGTTTCTAAAAAGGGATCCAATTGTATAATATAATATTTTTCTTCAACAAATGAATATTTTAGGCGATCTGTGAAACGATTTCCAATATTCAAAATATATAAAATGTCTGAAAGGAAAGCACTATAATGAAGTACGTTTAAGTTTTTCTTACTATATTTTTCAGTTGATTGTTATAGGAAAACGTGTGTTTGCAGTATTGTCATCTTCTTTTAGGAAAAAAATACATAAATTGAAAATGTAAATGCAAGCATTTTTTGATTGGAGAATCTTTAAATACATATTGTTTATTGATAATATGAACAAGATCAACGTATGGAAGGACACGTACAAATGAACCATTTCAACACCAGCCTGATGAACAAAAGTTTCATGTCCCTTTGCTAAGACTTACTTCGTTACTAAACTGCAGTTTGTTGCGAAATGGCTTCCTAGTACTGTCGATAGAAAAATCTACTTATTTGAACAAAAATAATTTGTGGACTGATGGAATTCGCGACGGAATTACAATATTTATCGAAATGCAGTAGCGCGTCTGTAATATCTCGAATATACCAAAAATAATATCTCATATAGCGGTCTAAACGGTCTGAGTCTCGCCACCAATAATGACATTTATTTTAAAATACTGGGTTGTCATTTTCAAGTGTATTATTCTTATTGCTTTACTCGGAATAATACTCTTTGAAGATTTATTTTAACATTATGAGTTTTAGAGATTAATGTAGTTGAAATCAAGCGATCAAACCAATTTACAAGTAATATTATCTACCTACTAAACACCGAATAATAAAAGCCAAGTTATTTTCGAGTTATAACGAGTTTCGAGGAGCAGTAATTGGAACAAATTGTTCATGAGCAATTCTTCAAATATTTACTCGCTGCCAAGTTGCGATGTTCAACAGTCACTCTTTACGCGACTAAAAATGGCTAATTAGAGTAAGAAGTGTGAAATTTCCCGTAAAAAATGAGAAGAATGAGAAGGTAAACTGTATTTGGTGAGAGTGTGGTAAACCTGGAATGTAATTGCTCTTAAAGCTTCACGGAGGAGAGTGTGGATGTAGGAAGCACGCGCGCGGAGTTTATGGCTTCGGTGTGAAGCTGTGGTCGCCTGGCGGAGCGCGAAGCAATTGAGGCGTCGCGGGCAGTCGCGCTGACTTGGCAACTCTCCATTTCCAGAAATCGCTGGATCATTGAGCTCCAGACGCCTCGCCACCTTCCCAACTCTTCCTTCCTTTTTCTTTCCCGTCTCCTCTCTCTTCCTTCTTTTATCTCACCCTTCTCGCTTTTCCTTTCCGTTCCTCTCCCATCTCCTTCCGTGCCTCTCGCAAGACTTCGTTCACTGAGAAAGCGCGAAATTACTCAGGAATCCAAGAAGGGACCATAGAATAGATTTGTTTTTCCTTCCATTTTTGGAAATAATTGGAGCATCAAAAACTCTATTTAGAAATATGAAAATATGAAATCCAATAACGGTTAAAAACCAAATTCGTTAATTCATTAAGGTACACCTATGTATGCGCGTAGTTTTAAAAATAACTCACGAAATTTTTTAAACGGAATATTCATGAATACTACCGAATGTATTAGTGTAAAAGTTAAGAATGAGTTTATTATTTTTCTTTTAACCTTTCAAAAAGTTTTAAATTTGTATTGCATTCGAGAACTGTTTGTGACACGAGAATTATAACACTCGACGCTATAGCTATAATAACACACGGCGAATAAAATTAGTAATTCAGAACTTGATGCAATACGAGTCGGTCGAGAGAGGAATGAAATATCACATTTTATCTTAAATTCCGTTTTGTTTTACTCTCTCTTCGTCACTCTAGATCCAGGAGAGAGCAATGGGGGCTCCTCCAAACAACCATGATTTTAACATTTACTCACTCCATTCAAAACCATTACCACAAATTGTTTCATTTCAAAAAAATATATGGAGATCAAACTAGCCTCCTAAAACACTGTCTCGATCCGCCCCTGCGTTTCGTAGCCACACACAATCACAATTCAAGACAACGCAATATTTAACCAATTAATTTCGGATAAGATTCAGCTGAAGCATAAGACATTCAAAATATTAATGATTAAACAATTTTAGGTCTAACTTCGGTGAAAAAGAAACAAACTAACGATTATGTAATTTCTTTATTACAATTGTTGAAGCGCATTTAATCTTATAAGCTATGGAATGCTACAGCCATTGGAGGGCAGTATAAAGTTTTCTACTCGCAACAGCTCAGAACTGTTGCTGTTTTTAACACGCGCTGACGTTTTTAACTCGCTCGTATAATTGACAGTGTTCAAATATTCACGTTTAACATATTCTGTACCATCATATCTCGCCGCAGATCATCACTTAAATTGCTACTTAGTTCTACTGAACTCTACCGCTTCGGCGTATCGCGTTTCGAAGGTTGATGCAGTGAGCATTTTCAATATTTTATATTCTGAGATAAGCTGTTTGCGATGATCCCATTTCTCTTCTCTTTCAATATAATTTCCTTAATAAATTTCTATATTTTCTGTAATAAGGCGGATACTAATACCTACTTAATTTTAACATGGTTTGAAACAATGTTTCTTTGTATAAATAGAATAATTAACAATATATTATATTAATGTATTGTTAACTATAAATATATTATTAGTTATCATTAAGTCATTAATATAGTAATAGTCCTTTCAAATTTGTCATTATTTAATCGATTCAATTGCTACGTTGCCACTCAATAGTATGTTGACACCGTCAAATCCCCTTATTTCCTTCGGGGTACATATTCTTGCAATATTTTGTATACCTAAAGAAAACGTGTTATGTCTGTAATTGACAGATCAGAATTATACAATTTTCACCATCTATTACGGTTTATTACGAATATGTTATAGTTTGTGTAAGCATATTTGGAAGTCTTTGGAGTAACAGAAGAATGTCGATTATATCTTAGGTACCAGATGTTTAAGAATTATTCCACACACCAAATCGTGTATTGTGTAGTATTTATATTTGCTAGAAACATGTAAACCAGCGTCGGGTCCAGATAATATTTTGGAGGCAAGGATTTCAGTACAGATACACTAAATATTTTTGAAATAATAAAACAATTAAACATTTATTATCTTTAAATAAGGAAAATGTTTATTCATAATGCGAATTCTCTTTTGGATAATTGTTACTATTAATATACGGTAGTTTTCATTAAATTGAGTAAAATTACAAAAATTAGTGACCGGTCTGGAGGCCCAAAAGTTGGGACATGTGCACGCAGTACACGGTACACCAAGTTGTTGGTTCAAATCGTGCGTAATCCATGGATGTTTTTGTTGTATCTAGGAAAAACAATAACAACATTGAGTTTTATTCAGCACTCATGCAGATTCTTACAAACAGTATAATATTCAGAAACGAAGCCAAAATCACGTTAAACCAGGAGATGTACAATGTTTGCAGCACTTGGGGGAAGCTGCGACAAACTTCGGGGAGGCTGATTCGCTCCGTTGTTTCGCGGGGGGGGGTTGAAGTGTTGCATACAGCCGCAACATTTTTTAGTTATGTTGTGGTATTGGGTGCATTCTCAGTGCCCAAGTATTACCCCTGAACGCACACTATGAGATCAAAGGTATCCGGACACGTGGCTGAAAATGACATTTCGTGGCGCCCTCCATTTTCAATCAGGTGCTGGAAGGTTTTTTTGGGGAATGGCAGCGTAGTCTTCACGAAGTGAGAAGAGGTATCGATGTAGGTCGGTGAGACCTGGCACGAAGTAGGCGTTCCAAAACATCCCAAAGGTATTCGATAGGATTCAAGTCAGTATTCTGTAGATGTCAGTTCATTACAGGGATGTTTTTGTCGTGTAACCACTCCACCACAGGCCGTGCAGTATGAACAGGCGCTCGATCGTGTTGAAAGATGCAATCGCCATCCCTGAATTGCTCCTCAACAGTGGGAAGCAAGAAGGTGTTTAATACATCAACGTGGGCCTGTGCCGTGTTAGTGCCACACAAAACAATAAAGGGAGCAAGCCCGCCCATGAAAAACACAACGACACCTTAACACCATTTTGGACGTGTCCGGATATTTTTGATCACATAGTAGAAGTCCTTCCATTAATTGCCATCCCTTCCCCGGCAAACTAGAGTGAGAATGATAGATGAAGTGCAAGGCAACGCGTCTCGGGGCTGCAGCGGTCAACGCCTGGTTGTTGCCTCGCTCTCGACCGCTATAACCGGTCCAACCACCGACGGGCTTACGAGCGTCAATGGTATAGGAAGTGTGTACTAAACCAACAAGGACGTGATCGTTGGGGAGACAAGGGGCTAAGTAGCCTCAGTAGATCGTCTAGGAGCTATGCCTCAGCGACGGTAGGTACGTCTACTGCCACGGGAACGTGTATGTTGATGGAAATAGCAGATATAAACGAAGTTAAGTCGAGTTTGGAAAAGTTCCACTCTCCCCTCCCCTGGACCTACTACTGACACATTCCAAATTGTAGTTTATGAATTTAAAAAAACAACAGAAATGTAATATAAGTATGTATTTAAGACTTTTGCATAATGATTACCTAGTTAGTCCCACACAAATTATATGACACCGACAAATAATGTCCCTGAACCATTATTAGGAGCCTGGTTCAATTTGGAGAATCTGGTGTTATGGGTTCGAATTCAGTAGAGAATAGGAGATTCAGTATATGGTTGTAGTATGGAATGGGAAGTCGTCCTACGACCACATACGTGCGTGTTATACAATCCATTCATTATCCATCTACTCATCAATCATTTAGTTTTTTAATAAAAGGCGTTGTCATTGCCGACATTCTTGTTTACTACATTAGCAGCTTTCGATGGCTCAGCCACCATCATCCCAATGTCTGGTACAAAACAGATATAAAACATTAAATAACAAAATAGTATAAAGAGATTGGATACTTTTGTAAATATAATAATGTGAATTTTTTGCAAGGGGAATAAACTTAGTATTCGTATAAGAAATGAAAGAACGGAAAACGAAAGGGGTGGTAAAATTACTGCTTGAAGTACTAAAATAGTACTTGAAGCAGTAGCTGGAAATACTAAAATAGTACTTCAAGCAGTAGCTGGAAATACTAAAATAGTACTTCAAGCAGTAGCTTGAAATACTAAAATAGTACTTGAAGCAGTAGCTTGAAATACTAAAATAGTACTTGAAGCAGTAGCTTGAAATACTAAAATAGCACTTGAAGCAGTAGCTTGAAATACTAAAATAGTACTTCAAGCAGTAATTTTACGAATGATCCCTTTTGCGGGTTCAAGTAATATTATAGTATTATGTACCCGTTTCAACTAATGCAAGAATGTACGAGTATGTGCTGTTGTACCACGAGTTTCTCTATACATTGAGTGAAATTTAAACTCTGATATTATAAATATGATGGAATTGTAGGGGAGTCCACCCCTGGACGGACTTCCAATTTGATTAATTATCATTATTGTACACCCTCAAATCAATATTTATTTAAAATATTCTCAACTATTGTTCTATCATTGCTTTCGTTGACAATCTGGTAACATTTTCAGATCCTACGAAATTTTCGTTACATGTATTATACACTGAGAAATAAACATGTAACAAAATATTACAGCAATTTTGAGTAAAGCTATTTCAAGGAATTCCCAATAGGCGGATGCATTCCATCGTCGAAGATCCCAGATGGGAAGTACGAGAGATTAACATGTTTAGCTTGAGTACGTTTTCATTGGTAATTCGACTTCAAACAGACATTTCCCACATAATTTCGACTGAGTGCAAGGGCGGTCGTCCGCCTGGGGAAATGAGGCTGACTATGGACCCTATCTCAGAGGGTTACCGGATGATGATAATATAACGCAGTAAGTGCCCCATTTTATTTTTTAACATTTTTTGAGTTCACGAATATGGAAAAACAATTCCTAGCAATTTTACTGGATAAAAAATTTTAAAATATATTCATTTAATTAAGATTTTCAAATATTTGCGTTACTGGAATATTAGTTCCAATCATTTGGAAATTATATAACAATAATGACATGAAATAATATTGCTTGCACCAGACTAATAGAAACTTGACAGCGCGGTGTGCAAATAATATTGCTTGCACCAGACTAATAGAAACTTGACAGCGCGGTGTGCAAAGGGAACTAGTTTCCTGCACCAACACCCCCGCGTATGGACAGAAAATGCAATCGTGGATGATGCGTTATCTCCCAGAACGTGCGAACGCTGATTTCCCATGCCATTTTAACTCAACTGGCGCCATCTGCGGGTTGGCCAGTTGAGCCTACGAAGTAGCCTACGCTTCTCCCAAGCCTACGGCGCTGAACCATATTTGGAGATTAGGAAAAACGTTCAATGGAATGGGACCTCTTTTGTTTTATTCTTTATTACATAATTACATTTTCTATTGATTTCCGATCACTTATTCCAGAATTCAAAAAAATTATATTGTTGATGTAACAAAGTTCAATGTTTTCGGAATAGGTAGTAAACCTGCCATTCCTAAGCTATGATTGTGCTGCGATTGATTAAGTACTCTAAATTTGCTGATAAGAATTTTGAACGGCTGAGAGAGCTGGTAAAAGTTCATGTCCAATCCATGTGTACGGAGGTCTGCGCAGAGGTTCTTTCGAAATAGACCGCCGGTAAACTGCGTATCACGTTTAGATTGAATATCACAAGAGAATATTTTTAGGTGTCGCTTGGCGCGTTGTGAACGTACGGCGCCTACGTCCTCGTATTCCAGCAACACGAAAGAGGTTTCCAGTGTACGAAATGCATTCGCGGAAGCGCCACTGCTGACGCGGGGCGCCCGTATAACGTAAGAATCCGCACCGCAGTGGAAATATACTGGAGTCCCCGCCTCGACATCGTATTCTTTTTCATGCCCAAAGGATGTCTTTGTAGTCCCTAATTGTGGAGAGAGGTCACAAGGTTAGGAAGAATTGACTGATTCCAAGGGTCAGTGAAGGGCAACCGGTCGGCTGGCATGGTGGCGTGCATTAAGGCCCAGCGCATGGAGAGTGCAGAGAAACTCCGTTTTCTCATTGCGTGTTCTCATTTATTGAAACCACTCCGTACGTGCGGCAGTGAGTGAGATCTTATTTCAGGTGTAATCGAAATATGAATTTTGGAAAGTCAAAGTTCGTGTCGTGAAGGTAACTATTCCAGTTAATCGGTAAGACGCCTGCTTAGCGACAGTGCTAATTCACTATCCACTACGCTTTCCTTAAATTGCCAACGAACGAATTTATAGTATGAATGTTGGAAAGGCTAGTGACGAACGCATCTTACAATCATTAAAGGTACTGCTTGATGTTGCATACTATGTGAACGTAATGAAAGATAGAATACCAATATTTTTATTGAATACTGGTTACATGACGGCCCTCCGTGATTTTTCGCGGGGAAGATTCATGCGTTCTTGCAGGATACGCAACAAGCCAGAGCTGCAGGAAGGCTGCTTGGGGAGCGAGGGGGCGGAACTAAACCTCTTGGTAACTTCACTAACTATTTCAATGCCAACATAGCCTCATCAGCGTTGAGGGTAAAAGATTTTTGTCACGAAATTGAGCAAAAGAGAGAAAGAAGATCGTCAAAAATCACAATCTCTATGTACGACGTGTCTCTGTGTATTTGTTGAACGACTCCATACGTTCATTTTTATTAGCATGAATTAAATTACGGATTTCTAACAATTTTACTTAAAACTCAAGATACTAATTACAGTTAAACGATCCCAGACAAAATCAATAAAAACTCTCTATAATAATTAATTATTTTATATGTTTTTTGGCAATATTTGTTGTTGGTTTTTTCGTTCAATTACCAAAAAGGAGGGTTCCAACCTGTTGATTGCTGAGGCGGCCTGGGTCTTGAAGTCAATCCCTGGCTAGGTGCAACAAGTAAGTTAGCTCAATTAAGACCTCGCATCCCATTCCTAAATGTGGAGTAGGAGAGTTATCAGTAGAAGAGAATAGAAAACTGTAAGACCGTTCATGTTGTAATAAATAGAAGGTTAGAGACACGGAACACCACGGAAGTAATAGAAAGCGCCTCGGAAAATATCAGAAACGTTACTTTCGTCGCGTAGAATTTATTGGTACTGCAAACATTTTAAACGAAGAAATAAAGCATGTTATCAAAGGATGAAAAATACATTGTTGAGTTCTATTTGTAATTTCTAAATTACGTTAAGATAGTACAAGTATATTATCTGAACATAGATCAAGGTAATATATCAACCTTACAATTGATTCATTCTGAAGACATATAATAAGTATTATTGTAATTGCTACCTGAAAGGCCCAGTGCTGAGAAATGAGATTGTTCCTTACAGTACCAGATGTTTAAAGTGCTTACATAATTAAAAACACAAAAGTATGTCTTCTGAGACATTCTTGACAACTAAAAATTACGCATGAATTATCAAGCCACTGTGTGCTGTTGGAAAATGGCTGTAAATACGTGTTAATATGCTCAGTTTGCTATGATCCATAAGACAGATATTAAGATACTACTTTTCATATGAAAATTAAAAGCAACACTACCAACTGTATTTTAACATATTTTAACTCAAACATTTTCTCAATTTGCATAGTGAGAACATTTCCATTGTACATTTTATTTATGTGACAGAAAATGTTGAAATAATTGTTCTGCTGAAAACGCGTGTCCGTTAATCAGTATATTAATGTTATGAGTTATTTTGCACGGGCCAAAAAGATTCGACAGAGAACAGCAAACGAGGAGAGAAAATTAAAATAAATTCTTCAGGCCCCATTTAAAGTTTTAATCTAGCCAAAATCTCATTACTTCAGTTCCTCTGTCTTCAGAATGAGGCAATCTTTTTTCTTCTAATGCGCTTTATGTCCCTACTGTTCAATTCGAGTCGGTTCGTCCATCCGGGCATTGCGCCAGGCCGTTCTGCGAATGCACGCCGGTTCCGGCCTTGCCCCCGCGCCTCGCGGCCCTGCACCCCCGCGCCCTCCTCCGCCCCCCACCCCCGCCCACCAGCATTCCGCACTCCTTCCTTCCCCATGGCCCTCACTTCGGCCCCAGCGACAACGCTCTCCCTCGCTTTCACCCACTCAAACTGGTATTCCGGCTTTCCTTGTTCATATATCCTCTCCTCTGTGGAGGAGAGTATATTTTTTTAATATCTGTGGTTTCAGAGCGATTTCTCAAAGAGTGCGACTCCATTTGTCCCGCGAAACTGTATCTTTCCAGTCACTGCAGGCATCTTTCAAAATTCCATACCGATGTAGAAACTAAAGAGAAGTCGACAAATCAAGGATATAAATATGCTATTAAAATAATACTAACCTTCAGAGACTAAAATAAGTAATATTCTTAACACGCATATTTATTTACACAATATAATTAAATTAAATGTCCTTAAATAACCTCCTTTTCGAAACAACAAACCTACTAGCAAACTTTAAATTAATATGAAAAAACTTATTTATACTGTTTGACGAGAATGGACGATTATTTATAGTTTTTAAAAATTGTTCAAAATTTATTTCTACAAATTTTTTCGTACGTCCAAGAGTAATTTTTTAGGAGCAGTATTAACAAAATTTACGACATAGGGAATAAGAAGTGTTATGAACTCTGAAGACAAATTACTAAATATTAAATAACCTATGCCATAATACACACATTAATATGTACTACAAAGATAAATATAACCATCTCATTAATATTACTGTAAACTTTACTACTACTACTACTACTACTACTACTACTACTAAGCCCTTTTGATATCTTCCACCAGTAGCTAATTGCATAACTATTAATTACAATCTCTCACGTTATAATTTACCATTTTGTTTATCTCATGATCAGTACAGAACATCTCACGAACAATATTATACAAAAAACTAGTCTTCGAAGTTCCTTTTTCCTTTATCTTCTGTAGCATACTTGTTTCAAAATAAATTCAGAAAAAACTTTTTGGGTCTGGATTGATAGAGCTTAGTCACCAAATTGGAATTATTATCATTATTTGCCTGCCATTTGCAAATTTTAAATATATTTCCCTCTGCAGCCTATATTAAGTATAAATCAATAAGTTATCTTCAGTAAATTGTGCAATCAAGTTGATCACAACAGTTTAATCGTGATAATCAATTTGCCTAATGTATGGTACCCGCGGTGTCAATAACAGACTTGCGAAAAATACAAAATGCCCAAACGCTCAAGTAGAGGCAAATGTTTAAAACTTTATTCGAAAATACTGCTGATTCTAGACCGAAAACATATTACTCCCTAAAAAAGTGGTGTTTATGAACATGTCAAAATAAATTAATTGAAGTGAGTGTGTTATAACGACTGGTTTTAAAGATTAAGATTTTTACAACCGCGTCATGGCCTTCTCCCATGCTGGGGGATTTGTAGAAACTTGAAAGCAACTTCAAGTACTATTATGAAGCCCGAAGTCGTCTTCTCATATTCGAATAATGGTGAAATATTTCTACATTATTCGAATGATCTCGTAATTAAATTTAAATTTCCTAATACAAAGTGAAATTAAATATAATATTTCAAAACGTTTTCCTAATACTAGTATAATAAAATCAAACATGTTTGAAACCAATAAAAATTTTTTACTATCATTATTGAAAATATAAATCTGAAGAGAAACCGTTACAATATTTTTTTTTAAAATTGTTGGTAATGAAATACGAAGCGGGAAGGTATTAAAACGATATTTTTATTTTATGTTGATAACCGTGTCCGAAAAAAAGCAACCTCTCGAGCTTGTTCCGTGCTGTGCTCTGTGTCCTCTTGGGCAGTATTTCCCCACTGAAACTGGGGCCCAACGACTGAAGTCAGAAATCTGAACGAGAGCACGTGGTAATTTCGAGTTTAAATGCCGCGATTGAAATCCCTCCCTTGTGCCATTACCTCCGCTTCGCGACGAAGCCGCGGAAATAATATAAGGCAATTAAGCGAGACAATATGATGCGGCCTGAGGCGGCGCGAAGCGACGAGGCTGTGCGGGACAGGAGCGGGACAGAAGCGGGACGCGGAAAACGCCAGAGGTGCGCGGGACCGTCATCCGGGAACGCTGGCCGCCCGCGGCCTTGGCCTCCGGGAAATAATCACCCATTTTCGCCATCATTTGGCCGACAGTCAGCTGAGCGGATGCAGCGTATACATCAAAAACGCCGGCGCTGCGAGGCGGGTGGCCGGGCCGTGGGCTGGGGGATAGGGAGGGGAGGGGAGGGGAGGGAGGGGAGGGAGGGGAGAGGGAGGCGGAGGGGAGGGGAGGGTGGCTAAAACGCTACGCGATGGTACTCCGGCGCCGTTTGCGTCGCGCCGCGCTCGGCGCGGCTGCCATCGCCCTTGCCCTGGGTGTAAAGAATGTGTCTGGATACCCTCGGGGCCAACGAATCGCTCTGAAGGGTCGCCAAGAAACGGAGAAATGTTCTCCAATGCTAGCATAAAGAAGTCATAGCATGCAACTCCTTGGCGAAGAATTGCATTCTAAAGTTTTCGTCAATGCATCATTTCCACCTTTGCAAATCAAATATTGCACCATGAAGTGAACACGCTTTTAACTATGTAGAGCCTTAGGGCCTATGAGGTGTGTACGGCGATATTGGCGACGAATATACCTAAGTAAACAGAAATGCATGTTCCGGTCTCAATTCATTTATATCTTAGCTTACTCCATCTCTTTGTATCTTAGCCTATTTTTTAATTAAAATAATTCATAATATCTCTGCAGTTACATGTTTAAACAGCAACCAAAGTCAAATCGTGTTGCCAAACACCTTTTGTAAATTTTGTTTCTCTACAAAATTTTACTTTCTTTTTCCTTATTGGTTTTCAATGCAAATTGTAGAATATTAACTGCTGTGAATATCCCTATATAATAATCGAGTTTTTTTATTAATATTTTGGATGTGATACATGGATCAGTTAACAGTACAACTTTTTAACGTGTCTTAATGCTTACTATCTATTCAAAAACACTAAACTATTGTTTCTTTACTCTTTACAATTAATTCTTACGGAGAGGAAACTCACTGAACACCTCACAAAGAATCATCCAAATTTGCAAATTGTATATAAAAAACATGTTTAGGAAACCTATTTTTTATTCTGATGGAATTTATGGGTGTTTTGCCTAGGTTTTACAGGGACAGTTGTGTAATAATGTCATATTATTGTAAAAATTATGGGATAACTTAGTGATGTGATGTATGATAAGTTTTATTTCAATTTCTTTATGAAGTTGTTTGTTTGTGATGAACCAGGGTGCATTGGTTATTGTTTACATGAATTAAATCTGTATGACGTGTATTTTATCGATATTGGTTTTTGCTGCATTAATCCAGACAGAACAAGAAAAGAGCATTAGTATGCCTGTACATATGAGTATTGTATTATAGGAGTTTGGCATTTTCTATAGTTAATTTAGTGTGATTATTAATGGTTTTAATTGAATTAGCTTGACTTTTGTTTGTTGTGTTTTAATGTTTATATGTTCTTTCCAGTTAAGTTTGGTGTCTAAATGCAGTCTTGATATTTCACTGTTTTGTTTTGTGGAGTCCAAGGAAGGGTGTTATTGTTATGTGTAAGAGGTGGTGGTGTTGAAATCTTTTTTAATGAAAACATTTTTGCTGTTGGCTGGGTTTAATTTAATTTTCCATTTGTTTGACCATGAATCTATTTGGTTTAAGTGTTTTTGTATTGTGTTTCTTAATGTAATAAGTGATCTGCTAGAATAACACAAAGCTCTGTCATCTGCAAATTGGGCTGTATTGATTGTGTTGGATGTAGGGATATCAGCTGTATAAAGATTGAATAATATGGGTGAAAGTGGGGGCACTGAGGGAGTCCAGCCAATACTGGTTTGGTGTTTGAGAGATGTTTGTCTATTGAAACTGAAAAAGTTCTAATGCTTATGAAGCTATTGATGATGTTGGTTAGGTATTCTGTTATTTATTCTGTCATATCCTGGAACCTTGTTTAGGAAGTGTTTTTATTATGTATGTTATTTCCGGTGGGGGGTGAATCTGATTCTGGAAGGTACATTACAATTAGATGTCGCTATCTGCGTGATTGTTTGGTGTTGTGAGTGTAGGGGTGAGTCGTTGGGTTTGGTTGTATCTGCAAAATATTTTGTTAGTGTTTTAGCTTTCTCAAAGGGAGAAAATATTTTCCCTGTGATGGTATTAAGTGGAGGAATATTTCTTTTATTTAGTATTTTATTTTTAAATTGCCAATGTATTCTTACTTGAGCTTGAAGTTTGAGTCATGGAATTGTATTGTTGCCGTTTGTATGTGAAAACTGTTCTTTTTTTGGTAATATATGTTAAAAAGGTTCAGTTCCTTTTTAACTTCAGGGTTTCTAGTGGGATTCCATAATCTTCTTGTTTTATTCTTTTTGTGGATTAGATTTCTTATGCTTTTGGGAAGTTCATTTTTTATTCTGTGTTCTTAGGTGATTTGTTTAATTTACCGTTCTGTAGTTCACTTAATATTATGTTATTGAGTATTGTTATTGCTTGATCCATTTCTGGAGGGGTATTTAAGATTTTGAATAAAGAGATGGTTCTTTTAACATTATTTTTAAATTTTTGCCAATTAATTGTGTGTGTGGAGTTGTGGAATGTGTGGGGGGAGTGAATGATGTGTTGCAATTGTTACTGGTAGGTGGTCTGGGTCCATTTCATGGTGTACTGTGGAGAAAAATGTTTGTTTTAAATTTGTTATACCTATGTCTAACAGGTCTGGGTTCCTAGAGTGATCAAATGAATAGTATGTTGATTCATTGGGGGTTATAATATTTAGTTTGTTGCTGTTTATTAGTTGTAGTAATTGTGTTCCAGCTAGGTCATTTTTTTAAAATCCTCAATGTACATGTTTTCCATTAAAATCACCTACGACTATTGTTGGGGTGTGTTGATCAATAACACCAATGAGATTGGTATGTTGGATTTTTACTTTGGGGGGTTATATGCTACTATGAGTGTAGTTTCCAGATGTTGTTATCAATGAACTTAATTGCTGGTGTTTCATTACCAGGGGTTGGTGATAATACTATCTGATAACATTCGGTGTGTTCCGAATTAGAATCATAACTTCTCCTCCATTAGTATTTGATCTATCTGATCTGATTGCTTTGTAATCTGGTATGCTGAATTTTTACTATAGTTTAAATGTGTTTATGTTATGCAAGCAAAGTCTATTTTCTTATCTTGCATGAAATATTTCAGTTCAGTTCGGTTTTATTGATTATTCCATTTGCATTCCAATTGAGTGTGGTAATCGTATTAGTTTGTGTTAGTTGCATAATCATTATTAATGTATGAAGAGATGGATGATTGAATGTTATTTATTATGGATGGAATAATTGAACTGATTATATTGATTATGTGAGTAGCTATTGTAGCTATTGTAGCTGTTATATTGTGATCAGGGAGTTGAGAAAGTTATTCTCTTTAGAGAGTGCATGTGGATTTAGATTTTGGTAGTTATTATGTTGATTACTATTTTGTGTTCTGTTCGTGTTGTTTATGTGTGTAAAGTTTGGGATGTTTTGAGTGTTTGACAGTCTGGGAAAGTTAGTTGGGTATTTTGCAGTGGCGCAATTTGAGATCCATTGGTTCAATTTCCAATTTGTGGATTGTTATTGTTAGGGTTTTGGCTTATTTTATTACAATAGGGGCATTCTACTGTTTTGAGGTTTGTTCTTTGGTTTCCTTGACAGTTATAACATTTGAATGGTTCATTTTTATGGGGGCAAGTAGCAGAATAATGATTTTTGGAACAATAAATGCATGCTATTTTATGGTTACAATTATTTTTATTATGAACAAAGTCTAAACATCTCAAGCACTGAATGGGGCCTTTAGGTCGTCTTCTCCTTTTAGCTTTTAAAATGAGATTGTCTTATTTCTAAAATATTTTCTATGGTTTCTTCACCGTTGAATTCGGCTGCAATTACTGGAATTGGATTACCGTCTTTTCGGAGTCTGGTAACTTTGATGAGTGATGGGCGTTTTTCTTTCAATTCGGTGTAGATTTCCTGTTCTGTAATCGATGTGTGTAGGGTTTTGAATATAACTTAATTTTTTATTTACTGGGTCATTGTAAGTATGAAATTGACTTCTAGTATTAATTAAATATTTGGTTATGTCTCTGAAGTTACTGATTTTTTTCTGGTTGAATTTTTAACCTATTATTTATAAATTTAAGTGTGAAGCATGTTGTTACTTTGCTATTAATCTCCTTGCTAAAGTTCGTTATATTAGCTACATAAATTGGCGGATTTTTTACTGTTTTTGACACACTTGGTGGGGATTCATTGACGTAACTAAACCTATTTTGATTGCTGGGATCTGGTTTTTATATTTATTCAGACAAAAAAAGTAAAAACTGTATGTGACGTAGGGGGTAAAATATTATCTGCGCACGTTTTCTTGAGTTCCAGAATCCCTTCCCGTTATTTTAACTATAAATACATTTCACTGTTCAGTGCCTCAAATCTATTTACAATTGAGACCGAAGAACGATATTGCGTTGAACTGTCTATATTGTCTCGTTTTGATTGTAGGTCTTTGTCTCGTTTGCCGAATCGTTATCATCAGAAGGACGCTTTAATTTTTGCCCTGCGGCATGTTGGCCTGTAGCGTTACCTTGTGGGGATTTGGTTGAGGTTCCGTTGTTATTTGGCTTCGTTGTGATTCCATTGATGAAACTTCGTCACTAGCAGTTTCCGTTACTTCTTGGAACAGCATCGACACGTTTAAATCGGGGATGGAATAATCACCGTATAATGTTGTTAGAGCACTACTGAGCCCAATTGTTGGGCAGTAACAATTCTACATAATGCGTAGAATCCACTGTTTTCTAAGACCATAAGATTTACGTTGGTTCACTGACTTCCCTAAGTCACATGGTTATCACTGTTCACAACGATAAGAGAGATCCGTTCGGTTCGGCAGTCAAGTTCGGAATGACAATCGACTAACCAGCATTTGCCAGTAACTCGCGGTTGGACCTCTTCGAGTCCACCGATCGAGACAAACGAGGTGTCATTCCACGCGTCTCGGTCTCCCGATGGAGAACAGAATTTTTTTACGGATAAATTCAGAAAATTCTTATACATTCATTTTTTATTAATTAATTAAAACTAATTTGGTGACTTACGGAAGCTACAGAGATGATTATTTGCTCATTTGATTCCTCTCGACAAGACAAATTGTTCGGCACAATTCTTCGCCCCTTCGGTCTAAAATATTATACAAAACACTAGATATTTATATTTTCAATGCACTTACGAATAAATTAATAAATTCATGTACTCTCTTTCCGATACTTACATGAATCGCAATGTTGATTCATGTAAGTATTCATTCGATTGACCAGATTAACGAAAATTAAACCCAATTTTGTTTTGAAAGAAGAATTTAAACAAGTATACTGAAATAGATATTTTTCATATAACTTTTTATGCCCCGAAATGGACGATCCATGTGATTAACATGTTGACAATTTTTGTTTACTATGAACTTACAAAGCACAAATAAAACTTTTGAACATGAAAGTACACGCCAGAGAAGCTACACTAATTTTAGAGTGTACTACTCTATTCATGTGAGTAATTTTGAACTCAAAAATTAACCAAGATGGTGATTTTTATACAAATAATTTTTGCCATTTTATTGAAAAAACAAACGATACTGAACAGCTGTTTTTTTCGACAAATTCTGTTCCACAGACATCCGGAAATATTATGCGCTTATGGGCAGATGAATCTGTAAGCTTGATGATAATAGATATCGTCGGAAAGAAAATAAATTTCATTGGCGTACAAACGACAAAAAACTTTTACTAGTTAGCTGACTGAATTGAGAGCTAATTACAAAAGCTCAGTATTGACTTAGAGCGCGAGAAAGTTCTATTAATATCTCCTGCGAGTGAAGTTCAGGAACTGCAGCGTAAATTTCCGAGAACGCAAATGACCTCCAACGCTTTGTAACGCGGAAAATCGGAGTTATTTTGCTAATCATGTTCCGAATAGATAGGGTTAAAATGAAATTCGAAAAGTAAGCAAAACATTTTGTTCGACTATCTGTGTCTCTGAAGAAGATAATTAATAAAAATTAATTATTGGTAATACAAAATGTATTATGATAGTATTGATTTTTACGCCTGAAATGTAATGCGTCCGAAAAATACATCTTTGTAAATCTCGTTTGGTTTCGTATTAATTTTACTTTATTTTTGAACGCGAGTAAATGAATGTATAAATGTTTCTAATCCAACACACTTCCACGTTTCGCTCAAATTTTCAAAGTCCTATTGATTTAAGGTTCTCCTTCTGTCCTGAGTGAATCTAATCTTAGTGTAACCTGCTGTATTTTTTGAATGGTCTCAGATAATAAGTTGATGTGACATTTATTAAGTATTTTAAAAATTATACAATCAACTCTCATACATATTATGAGAAAGCCAAATTACTTTAAAATTATGAAAATTAAAATCCGTGGTTTTAAAGCATTGATGCTGACCTACGTAGCAACGGCAAGTGGAGCAGGAAAGTCGTTTTCTGTTATGGGTTCGAATCCCACGTAAGACACCGGTGTGCCATTTACCTTGTGACTGTGACCCTGAAGGAGAGAGAAAAAGAGAAAGGGAGAAAGAGAGAGAAAGAGAGAGAAAGAAAGAAAGAGAAGAGAGAGAGATTGGATACACGAGGGCGAGGTCAAGGAAGAAAACGGTGCGCGGTCCATGGCAGTTTGTTAAGATACTTTTTCGGAATTGGCATGATATTCCTCGAAGGAGCTACGGAAAACTTCCGACCTAGGACTGTGCTATCAGCAACGTTGTAGACGCAACGGCAGTGCTATTGCTGAGTCAACACAGCTTGTAGATTGATTTATTTTTTTGTGATTCCGGGCGCGTCAACTGTTAGGGTCATAAGTCCCGCAAGTGGAGTGTATGTTGTTCTCGTGATGAAGCGAAGATGTTCCCCCGCTGGATTGCGAGATCCTGAGCCGACATACCCGTATGCCTGCGGGGTATGCCCCAACCAGGTGTCCTTACCAGTGGGGCATCGTCTCAGCATGGATTTAAGCTCGCATAATCTCCACAAGTGTAGAAGTGCAAGGCATGTAGTTGTGTGTACGTAAGGGTGAGGATAACACAAAGAAGACGAAGGAAAGATCGCGCAGTCCGAGGCCAGTTAGGGTACTGCTTCGTCATTGGTCTGAAGTTGATTGGAAAAAGACGGAAAACTAGATCTACTTAAGCCGGTAAACGGAGCTTGTAAAATATATGATATGTAGCAAGAAATATGTAAATTATCTCTTGTTTTTATTCGCGAATTCTTGTAAAGAGTATGAAGCATCCTAATAACACGTAGAATGTACTATTCTTTACTCATGAATGTATTGAAAATATAAAACAAATGATATTTCAATGGCATAAACGTTCAGATGAGCTGATACGAAAACGTTGGATGATGCATACGTCTGAAATATTTAAATTCTCTAACATTACTATAAGAATTCCCCCATCAGATTTTTGTGTGATACCACATGGTCTCTATTCTGCGGTTTTGATACGATGGAGAGTTCATCCGGTAAAATAGCTGAGAATGGATGGGTTACAAACAACTACTACTACCAAAATACTCCCTCCATGTTTTGGGGAAACAATTTCCCCACTTCATTCAGAAGAGATCAAAAAGATTTCTAATTACTTCTTAACCAAAGAGATAAAAAGCGAAACAAAAATATTGTGCCCTATTTATTAATGTTAAACTTTCACTCATCTTTCAACTATTTATAGCTAAAATGACGGGAAGGGATTCTGGAACTCAAGAAAACGTGCGCAGATAATCTTTTCCCCTACGTCACATACAGTTTTTACTGTTTTTTTGACTGAATAAATCTAAATCTAAACCTTTTAGTAGCATCTATATCTTCTCATTCCTCGCTATTTGTAAATTGACCCATGAGGCAAAACTAGAGGAAATTTGGGTAAAAAGTAATAATCTAATAAAGGGGATTACGATAATTGTAGAAGTTAATTTTCTAAGTAATAAAAGTAAATGACTAATACGTATGTTGTTAGAACAATATTTTAATAATTTCTTATGTATGGGAAAATGGATCTATAAAATGTAATATGGCCGAGGCGGCTAAGAGCACATATCTACTGAGCGCTTCGGTCCGAAAGGACATGGGTTCGAGTCCCGCCTTGGGCTTGGTTGTTTGTCCCTTGTCTCTCATGTATGTGTTGTCGTGGAGGGCCTCGCGTTCTGCTAACCCCAGATCAGAGGAATGAACCGAAAATGTGCCGGTGTCTAGTGTATCTCTGAATATGCGTGACACGTGAATATCTAGACGTGTCTAGTCTAGTTGTGTCCTCATCTCGATCAGGTTTTTGTCCAGTTTCCCTGATTCATTGAGCAAATGCTGAGATGGCAACTTGTTTTGCTTCTGGACGTAAATGTAGCTTCACTATGCGCACGTTTTGTTGAACTCTATTTTTGCTTGTAGTGATAGGAGTAGAGGTAAGGGCGATTTACTATTTTGTTAGCAATGCCGAAAAAATCTGTATTTAGTTTACCGTTGCAAATAGGTTATGGATAAAAGCCCCAGTAAAAATGTTATGTGACTGGGTCATCTAAATCTTAATTTCATTATGAAGAAGAAATGGCAGGAGATAAAATATAAAATATATTTACTGAATTAGGAAAGGAATGAACAATGCAATTTTATAAAATAACAACATGTTATTTGTCATTCTTTGCAAGGAAATTCAGGAATTATCCCAACTTTTGCATCCTACCTCTTTTAACCATGGGAAATGCTACGAGTTTCGTTAAAGGAGTGGTTTTAAACTGAACAATATTACTTACACGAGGTATATCGTGCGTGTTATATTCTCAGGAGTGGTCATCCTTTGCTGGATGGCGAGATCCGGCGCCGACCTTCCGTCGGATTTCGGGGGTTTCTCCAACCTGGTATATTCCCCGAGATGGCTCCGTCCCAGCCGGGACAAGCTCTTAGCTGTCGTCTGGTCTCCCGACGCGTGAGGTAGTGTAGAGCATATTTGTGTACGTGTGTGTAAGCAAGGGGCAAGGACAGAACAAGGAATAGGAAGGAAAGATCGCGAGCGATCCGTGGCCATTTTGTTGGAGTACTGTTTCGGAATTCGGCTGCTATTGGTAGGAAAATCCGCTGAAAATCAGGGCAGTCGGACACTAAAATTCTCCTCCAGTCAGCGACTGAATTCGACCTAGCTGACAAACTAGTGTCGAAAAAAATTCTGCCACCGTCAGGTCTCGAACCTTGGACCTCCCGGTCAAAGGGACTTCAGAGACATCAGTTGAGCCACCTCTCCCGATAAGTAAGAAGAGGGGGCACACGCGGTGAAGAAAGTGGGGGCTGGCGCGGGCGGCGCGCGGTGTGCGGGAACGTGAGCGCGCGTGGGGGTGGGGGCGGAGTGGTGGGGGCGCGGAGGGGGCGCGGCGCAGGTGGCGCGCGGGGCGAGGGACGAGGGGAGCGCGGGGGAGGGGCCATCAATCGCGTGAGCGCGGCGCGCGGTGACGCTCCGCTTTTGTCCGCGTCAAGTGACCGCGCCGAATGCCGTAAAAATACCGGTCACCTGGTGCTGACATCAAAACTTCTAATTCCGACCCACCTCAAGATCAACGTCAAATAAAGAGGCGAGAAGTTCACGGGTGCCGGGCCCATGGAGGATACATAAAGAACGCGCGCGCGGATGAGGTGTCACTAACAAACCTGGCGGTCGCCGACCCGCCACGCCGCGCCGCCAGCCGCGCCGCCCTCCGCGCTGACACGACAGCAGAGCGGGAGGGCGTCGAATTAGCCAGCTCGCCCACGGAGCGTTTCGCGATGTTTATGGCGGCGGTAGATTTCCCCCGAGCGATCGATGGCCTTCGCGTACAGGCCAGCGAAGGCCATTGTTATTAATCGCCCGAGTTCAGTCCGGCAAAGTTTCACTTCCAGGGCTAATTTAAAATTTACTTTCAGAGGTGGCTGTGGAACGTTTATGAGAAGTTTCGCGAATAAATTTCGTCCATTGAATAATCATATATTCGGAAAGAATTCAGTAGAAATGTAGCTAATACACATGGAAACATTCATCAACACTGTTTTTCAGTTTGCATAGTGAACTGTCAAAGAAGGATGAAAACAAAATTATTACGCGACGAGAAACAAGACATGCGTAGAATAATCGATATCTTTTTCAGGTTTCGAGGTGAAAGGTACTCTCACAAGGCACGGCGCATTCTGTCAACCATTGTTGAAAACAGACCATTATTAGACAGAGAAAATGCTATATTTCGTATCTTAAATTTACAAACAGGAAAGTTAAATACACTCAACAATATTGGAAAAAATTATTAATAAGTACACAGGCATAAAAATTAAAAAAACGTTGTCACACCCAAAGATTTAACACATGTTTCTCTATGTATGTCGAGCTGAATGCGAATATGATGCCAGAAAATTGTATATTATTTTGTTTTGATTTCGGTTTGTCAGATCCAAACACTTGACGCATCTTTCTCTATGCATGTAGATGCGCTGAATCCGAAGCCAAAAGTGCCACCTCCCTCCAAACTTTTTAAATCGCGAAAAATCGCCGTGAAGTTGTAAATTGAAAATGTCACGATGGTTCTTCGCCGTTTAAAAAAAACTGGAAGGGGGTGGCGCAATTCTAGCTTCGGATTCTCCGCTTCGACATACATAGAGACCCGAGGGCGAAACCTTTATTAGCGACTCATTTATCAAAAATCAATACTTGAGATTTCCCGGAACCACAAAAAAATATTTTGAATATTTAAAAAATGTTGAAATATTAATTGTTTTTATAGACAACCAAAAAGTCAAAAGTAAAAAAAAAAATATTACCCCCTTTTACAAAGAGGACTTAAAAAGTAATTCTTAGCTGTGTTAGCTAGATAGTTATCTGTGACGACAATTAAGTTTGTGAAATATGTAACGATCATGTAAGTAGTTTAATATCTTCCTGCTATCCTATTTTGAGGAGTAGTTATTGATCATTAGTTTTTGAAATCGAGTTTTTTATTATTAATTTTTGTAGTTTGCTCAAATACAAATACCTTCCAGAATTGTGGAAAATAAATGAAAATAGAAAGATAACAAATAATGTAAGAGGTGGGTGTAATAAAAGAAAATGGAATAGAATCAAATGAAGATAAAACAAAATGAAAATGAAATGAAGGAATGAAAAGACGGAATGAAATGAAAAGGAAATGTAATGAAATGAAAAGAAAATGAATATAACTATATGGGGTGTTAACAATTTAGAAAGGAAAGGCTACGGGAAACAAGGAACGCTATCCGTTAATGCAGTCGGCCTATGTACCTCTTTTGCAACATGCGTCTCACACTCGCTGATGTTCGATACAACAAGTAAATGAAATGAAAGATTATCTTCTCCCATATTCGTCACATACCGTCTTTATTTTTTTTTGTTGACTAAATAAATGTAAAATGATTGTACATTGCCGCGATCGAACCGCGATCTATCTCTTTCGATCGTTGGTGGACTTAACGCTTTCAATTCTCGATGTTTGTTTGGCAGATGAAAACTATCTAGTATATCAGACGATTTTTACCCTCCACATACAGTCGACCAAACTTCGGCGTGTACTCGACCTAATTAAGAAATGAAATTAGAAATTAGTAATTTCCAATGTGCGAATAAATTGAAATATAACTATGCAGCCTTCCGCCACGTGGCATACTACGGTTTTGTTAGATACCAACCACCTCGGAAAAATTCAAACCCAACGATTCACATTCCATTTAGGCTGAAAAATACAAATATTTGATTGTGCTATTTCGCCTAGTCTCATTTTGAGCTTACCAACTGAACGTACTCAAGGCCAGTCTCATCCTCAGGCATCATTGAATACGGTCTAGGAGGGCACGTGGTTAGCTTACTGGCCATCATTGCGCCGGTTCAAGTCCAACTGAGGTGCGTAGATTTTCGAAGGGCAGAATCTCTCATAATAGCCATGCTTGTGACGTATAAAAGAACCGAGGAAAGTTCCAGGCAAAATTAAACAGTAGTACCCCGCCCTAACATGATTTCTCGTTCTCCCAACCAGAAAGCTCGGACATAGTTAACTGAGAACTACGTCTGGAGGAGAAAGTGAGAGTCACACCCAAGTGTATCGGGGGATGCCAACGGGGCGCTGGTTTGAAAACGATCCTCTACTCTCGAGCCGGGGGTAGGTTTCAAAGGAAGCCTGGGCCAAAAATATGTGGAGAGTACTACGGCCTGTGGGCGTCCCTCTATTATAAATAAGTAAACACTCCCTCCGACATTGTTGGCATGCAACATAGCATGGCTCCAAGGAAGAGGCTATTTATTATTTTCCTATTCATTATGCTTGTTACGATACGGAACAATAGCTTTAATTGTACCCTCTTTCCTACGTAAAGAACTCTTCTACTGCATATACTCGTATACTATATTATATTATTGCAGTATTTATGAAGACTTTTCTTAAAATATTTAATTGATTGAAACCTTCTACGAGAGTATTTTATTTGTAGTTTTTGAGCAATGGTCGTACTACTTTTTGGAAACCCATTTTGTGTGATTTTGTTCAGCAGCATTTATGCTGCTGCGGGCCAGAAGATAATTATTATAGTTGTTGGCAGAAAAAGAAAGAATCATTGTGAATTGCACTCCAAGAGGATTGCAACGCACGCATCTTTTCGGTTTCCCTTCACAAAAAAATCTTAAATTGCGAGAAAATGATCCAAACTTGGTGCGCCTTCCAGTTATTCTTAATTTGAGTGCAGAAGTTGAGTATCTCGTTACATTCAAATTTTAGAATCTAATGACGTTATTTTAGCGTGAGTTGTTTCAACACCACTCTTGATTTTCCAAACACTGTTTGAATTTTATTGCAATTTTTTGTTACTTTTGTTTGTTTTCTCTTTGTTGACTGTAATCTGTGTCTCTCGGAATAGTTTGTGAAGATACTATTGAGTTATTCTGCTGTCCCTTATATTTGTTGTTTAATTATTTACTTAATATGTATTGGCATGCAGTATGAATTACCTCTAAACACCTCTTCGAGTTAATTTTAAACGTCTAGTAAGAGAAAGTTGTTGCATTTACAATGCAGTGAGTTTTTCGGGGGTGAGAAATCACCACTCTTGATAATGTATGTATCGAAAAAAGTTATCGGAGGGTTAAACACACCCTCTTTACGCTAACCACTCACTATGCTAAGTTTCGTTGCTTTTGATAACAGCTATAATTCCCAAAAAATGCCTAAAAAGATTAACTGTACGCAACAGACATGTTCATGTTCTTGCTAAACAATCCTAGAAGTTGACGTTCTCCGCCAGGATGAAACAATTAAAGTATTATCAAACACTCGATAAAAATGTTACTAAATTCTTTTTAGTATTTCATACTGAAAGTCGTGATCAAAAGAAAGAAAATGGTGTTTTTATTTATAGTTTATTTTTCTCCGTTTTGATCACAGCATACTCTTGTTCATATCGTGTTCATTTTTACGATTTAAACAAGAGGGATTTTCGCTTCCCGGTAGTCTCGTTCCCGAACACAGTGCCCATCTTGCAACGCGAAGCATTAAAGCCGGTATCTCTGAATGGAATGGCTTCCGTTTTGGGGTGGAATACGAACCGATTCCGAGAAGGTACTTAGCAAATAATGAGGGTCACCGACGCAAATCTAGTAAGGGCGGCGCTCGACAAGAAATGAGGTTACAATTACGCGGGCCCTTTCTCCAGTTGCCTCGCTGCGAGTTCGGCTGCCACGCGCAAATCAATTCGGGATCCAGTAGCCGTGAGGGGCCCCTGCCCCGCGCCGCCCGCTCTCTCATTTCCATATGAAAACCTGGGCGCGGGCTGCGAAGCGCGGTTGCGCAGCGGGAGCGGGAGGGGAGGGGGACGGGGACGGGGAGAAGGCAGAGACGGCGACGGCCAGTCAAGACAGAGGTGGGATAGGACAGAACGCAGCGCATCGGGAACGTGGATGGGGTCTGGGACGGAACCGGGAGCAGGCACCAGACGCCGAGAACAGGGAGAGATCTACGAGCAGCGGGCGGTGCGGCGCGGGGCACGGCCGAGGCAGGGATGGCATCCGAGGCGGCGGGAGACGGCAGGCAGTCAGGGAACAGTTGGGGGGACGGGGGCGGCGGCAGTGGCAGTCAACGCCCACCCTCTCTTCGTATTGTGCCTCCATGCTCCCGGTGGTGAGGGATTACTTCAACACAACCACTCTGTTAAAGAGGTGCTCCCTTTTATGGAGTGACCTGCTCTCTATCACCGCAGAAAGGCCTCCGACAAGCGGAAAAATGAAGAGGCTTCTTTTGGAGTTCGAAAACGTTTTCCTTGGCCGAACGCTTCGGATCTAAAGATCAAAGCACTATCGTTGACTGTTGGAGAAAACTAGGTAAAGCAGAAACGGGATTGAAGGCGGCGGGTGAAATCGACACTCAAATGACCCAATTGTAATGTGAACTGCAATAAGAATGTCTTTCGATAAGAAAGTGTAGAGGCATTATCAGAAAAGATTGCGATATGTGAGTGAAGGAGTGATCACTAGCCGTCTATGCGGAACCGAAATTCAGGGGCAAATTATTTTTTTCTGCTTAAATTATAATACATTTCCCCATTGTTCTTGTTGCTGTTGTTGACGTTTCATTCTAGGGTTACAGTGCACATACGGCAAACTATCCAGGGTAGAGATTGTTACTGTTCTGTAATTAAATTCTTATCACATGATATGCACTTTCACGCGCAATCTCATGAAGAAAACCTTGATTTACGTGTAGGTGAATGTAGTCGTAGGCTAGGCGTAGAAACAGTGCCTGAGATCAAACGCCAACAGGTACTTCGAAAGCAGCATTCCTTGTATTTCGATTATGAATCAAACTGTAGTTTCTCTCTACATTAAATCATCTTATATTTTCTGTCGAATAATAATTCAATGAATACAACTCATTTACGATGGGTGCATTTTAGCTTATGATATTACATATTAGAAATATGTCCCAAGTGTAATATCAAAAACGTGTTTCCTATCTTTTATCTTCAGGTATTACCCTCCATTAAATTAACGTATATCCTAGTTTTATTGTGAATGAAATAAGCGAAATAGAAATCTTGTTGTATTTGTATTATGTTGTTTTAAGAGTTTCTTTCACAGTTTGTGTAAAATGTGCAGATGCATTTGATTTTTGGCATTAAAACGCCCCAAATCTTGTTTAAATGCCATGCAACTATTTCAAATAATATACTCAATACATTTTAAACAAAGGGTTTTTGAATTAGCATTGAATATAGCTCCGTGGCGCTGACGGTTCGAACGCCGGGACCCGGCGTTCTCATCAGAGGCAATTAGCCAGCAACAAAGTTGTTGAGTGGTGGTTTATTGATTGATTAATTGGTTATTTCGTATTCCCCGGCGCATCAACTGCTATGATCATTAGTGCCATATTTATATTTCATGTTTATCGTGGGAGGTGGTGGTGTTCATCCACGGGATAGTGAGATCCAGCGCTGACCTACACGTATGTTTACTGGATTTTCTCCAGCCATGTACATTTTCCACCAGCGGAGCATCGCCCCAGCCTTGACAAGCTCTAAACTTCCAACTAGTCTCCCGACACGTGTCGTACCGCATGAAAGAGTAAGTGTGTAAGGGGTGTTGATAGGACAAGAAAATGTAAGGATAGATCCCGCTAGGTTCGTGGCCCGTTTGTTGGGGTACTACGTTAGCATTTGCCTGTGTTGATCGGTGAAACCGCGGAAAACTACCGATCAGAGCAACTGGAGCCACTAGAATTCTCCCCCAGACAGAGGCCGAATCCGACCTCGCTGTCCAGCTGGTGTCGAACGGAGTGGCGGGGCTCGGGTGATGGAGAGCAGGCCGCGTGCTGCGCCCGCATGGAAGGAGGCCGCCGGCGGCGACGAAGACGCGTCGAGTCTTCTACGTCACAGTTCTTGCCGGGGAGGCATTTGCATATGCAACTGCTCCCTGTCCAACAACCCGGGCCGCGAGCACCCCGCGGAAGAGCTCGCCGTCTCCACGGAGAAAACTCAGTGGCGGCACGACGCGCTGCGACTGAGGCTGACGCTGGGACCCACCCCTTTCGCTCCACAGAACGCACCAAATTGCGAAGGGCGTACACTTCCTATTAGCCACACCACATTTTAGATGTTTGTTCACATAAAATATTTCATCATCCGAAAAATTCGAATACTGAAGTTCATTTTCATAGCCTCAGAAATGGAAGACGATTATTACATTTATTTCATTTCAATTATTATTATTATTATTATTATTATTATTATTATTATTATTATTATTATTATTATTAATATTATTATTATTATTATTAATATTGTTGTGTCCTGCAGAAGAAAAAAACTCTGCTGATCAAAACCACACTAAATAATTTTCTAAAACGTACGAAGCACTCTTCTCAAGAATAACCTATAAAATTAGCTTGTGTCAGGCTGAAATATTTTCGATATTTTAACAAAAACAGTCTTCACAGATACTCCAATTACATACTATGACCGTATAAAAGGTTAAACAGTCCTTTACATACCAATAATGTCAAAATCGTTGCTATTATATAACTTAACTAGTGAATCCTTAGTGGCTGGCGTCATCCACCTTGGAGTCTCGCTGTCGCATGACGTCAGCTGGCTTCAAATAATGACGCACTGAGTATGAGAATTCAGTCGGTACGAGCAGTATCAAAATAGTCAGAATGTCACAATAGAAACTGTTTCATTGATTTTGGATATTTCCCGAGTTTCTGGTTATCTAACGAAGCCGTAGACACTTCTCTCATACCGTGAAGCGGCATAGTTTTATTTCAATTCCTGCGCGTATTGGAAATTAGTAATATAGATCGTTTTGCATTTTTTCTGAGATCCAATGAAACCAGAGAAATCTCTTCAACCACATAAGACTGGAAAGATATCTTTCAATATTGACGCGTATTGGACATTACAAATATACTATATTATTTTTATTTATATTATTATTATTATTATTATTATTATTATTATTATTATTATTATCATCATCATTATTGTTATTTTATAGTTCTAGTTGACATTTACAATCTTATAGTAGATTGTGAGCAGTTATATAGAGACGAACGGAAAAATATGCCAATTCGAGAATATTCAGAAGGGAGAAATGACTTTATGGAGTATCACATAAACTTTTTTATGAGAGGGGAACCACCTGGAGAGTCATTCCATGTACTCTCATTATAAATGTGCATCGCCCTATTCCGTCTGTGAATGCTAAATGAACCCCATACGAGACATTCGTGGTACTCGCGTTATTAATTTTATTGATTACGACAGAAACATAAAAAATGTTTATTTTCATGTCCTTGCGAATTCCTTTAAGAAAGGACTGAAATAATTACTCTACCTTCTTGCGGAGGTCGTGAACGAGGCCATACCGTTAATTATCTGAAACTATTTGTCAGACAGTAATCTCACTTACATTGGACAACTGACAATGCGTCATCCAGAACTATTGAACCCTAAGGAACCTGACACACGTTTTAAAGTATAAGAAAAAGGAAAAAATAATATTGTCAAAATATAGTTTCATTACAATTCAGACTTAATCGTACATTAAGCATGTAATTACTTCACTATATTTAATCGTATCGATTAATAACAGATTTGGAAATTGCAACAAATTATACCGTCCGGGACTTTTTACACAGTTATTTGATTTTATTAAGTGAAAACGTACGATACCTTCAAAATGAAATTGATCAATTATCTTCTATAATTCATAAAATACCGATAAATTGTGATGACTACGTTGTTAGGGAGAGAAATCCTTTATTTAAATATTTTAATTCATATGATAAGTGTGATATAAACATGATAATATAATATCAAAATGATATTATGAAAACACACATATTAAATATATATATATATATATATATATATATATATATATATATATATATATAAAGAGAGAGAGAAATTAGTTGTAACAGGGTATGCAAAACAACATAAACAAATCGCGGATATCATCCTGGAAAATACTAGTCTTAGAAGCTAACAAAGAGGAAGCGATAATCTTTGGAATCAAATTCGGATTTAATCGATTTCAATCGAGACGTGGAGAAATCTGGGGACAACCCCTATTTGGAAGAGCTGCATATCGAACAAAACACTGCACACCTCTCGAAGATAAATGTGGAACTGGGCCACTCATTCATCCACGTCGAAATCATTCCATTCAGTGGATCGGTATTCGTTCCCACTCGCCCATTCGAATCATGTCGAGAACGAAGCAAAAACTAGAAATTAATGCCACGGGACGCTGACATCAATTAACCAACGTACGCCAGGCGCGCCAATCGCGTCAGATTGGAGGCAAGTGGGAGCCAAGGCCGGAATTACAAACCAGCGTACTGAGCAGGCGGAAAGGTGTTGTTGCGTGTTGAAATACCACAGGTTAACGAACACAGGCACTACACTCATAACTAGCAGTAACCGTAGAATCGTATAGAGCCTTCTCTCCTGTTTAAAGGTCGAAAGAACCGCTGTTGAATTCTGTATCAAATTGTGATGACGGGACTGCCCCTCTTTTACAGCCAACGCGTCACGTGAACTCCCAACGACTTCACTCTACAAACGTTAGTTGGCGGGTTACATATACGGTTCCTACTGAGTTTATACACGGAATACTAAATACTTGCAGTGTATTTCAAACCCCAACATAGTGGTCAGAATTACCATATTGCTGATAATGATCGGGGGTTTCAGTCCTTACAAATACACAGTAACTTCTTTAGGGCATATGTCTGAATCTAATAGGCAATCTAACAAGTAATTATTGGAATTTAACTGTAGATAGGTTGATGCGAAAACGTTAGAGGGAATGTGTATTTAAACCTACGTACGTTTGTATCACTTAATATTTCTTCTTTTATTAGTTTATTCGCTCCAGCTAAGCTAGCATGTTTCGTAATTTCCCTTCCTGACTTCGTAAGAAATGAAAGTTACGAAATCTTGCACTGGAAAACGGCGAATTTCTGACAGAAAAATTCATAGCCGGGCCCTGTTAACGAAAAAGTGGATAAATCTTGATTCTATATATAGTAAACTCGCAAAATACTCGGTATTGCCCTGACTTTCTTCATATCTCATCCTTGTGAAAGATAAAAACTATCCATTTTTATATAAACCATGGTGTTTAAGATTATTATTTTAATTCAATTAATTCTTCTTTTTAAATATTACAATTTCATTTTATTTTATTTTACGTATATGGATATTTGATATTTTCTTACGTTATGCTACTGGCACCTGCGGGTTCCAGATTCACAATTTCTGTAAATTGTGATGCCAAATGTATTATTTAATCTAAAGTATTGAAACTCACTTTTATGGATGTCGAAGTTTCGATCGTAACTTGGGGGCGTATAGATTACCAGGAGATGAAGTTCTAGCGAATCTATTCTGTACCAATTCTGCTGCATCGCTACTGGCCTCCGGCGGAATTTATTAGGAACCAAACTGCTCGTAGCGTTAGGCGAAAAATAATTATCGAGGTGTGTGTCTACCATGCCATTAGTTAAATGAATTATTTTCGGGATTTGTGTAGTATAAATTGTGTTGTATAATTTGTGTTGTATAAGGTAAATACCTAACTTTTCCAGGACTCTGCGACAATGCTGAAGAACCTGTAAAAAGTTCTATCTACACATTCACACATCACGATGGTCGGGACAATTGAAACCAAGCATCGACAACAAATGGCACAAGAGCGACACCGATGTCCTTTACGTGCCCCGCCGCCCAACCAATCGCAGTGGTGTCCGCAGCGGGGTATTGCGATGCCTCCCGGGAGAACTGGGAGTACGAAGAAACTGCTCACCCGCTAAGCGGCCCGCTACTCTTCCGGAATAACAGGACGCCGCCCGGAGAGCGCGTCCCTAGACAGGGCTGTCAGCGCGCGCCCGCGCCCGGCCGGCCGCGAGCAGCGAAGCGGCAGCCGACGTGAGCCCGTCACGGAGATCGAACTCGCACGCATCCGGCCTCCGGCGCGGCGCCCGAGCAGCGGCTTGCGCCCTTCCATTCAATCGAGAGCGGACAGGAGTCGAATTCAGCCTCGTAGTTTAGGTCAGGGACGAATCCTCCCTAAGCCTCCCCATCTACCCATCCCCACGCGCCGCGCACAAGGGCATTAGGGACTAGCGCACCTCGGTCGCCCTCGGACGCCCGCCATCGCCCGCCATCGCCCGCCATCGCCCGCCATCGCCCGCCATCGCCCGCCATCGCCCGCCATCGCCATCGCCATCGCTGGAAAATCACATCAGTAACGCGGAAAATGCAACGACTGCTGCTTCTCCAGGATGAAAGACTTTGAAGGAACAGGTAGGCCTCACAAACCTACTAACATGAACAATGAAACGTTTTGATTTACCAACACCGATTAGGCAGAAATATTTTTTTCATGGATAGTTTTCATCATTGTGGGCGTATTTGTCTGCAATCTCATTATTTCCAAAAAGTATGGATTTTTAAAATATTGATTCCTAGCCGTTACAAACTGAAAAATAGATGAATTTTTTAAATAGCAGATTACAATTAAAATGAGGTGGTGAATTCAAAATGTCGTGTATCTGTTTTCTGCAAAAACGTTTTGAACTTGTTATTGGGTTTAATCAGGTTCTGGAGGTCGGGCAAATTTTTCGGTATAAAGGACCCAATAAACGCAGATTCTCACACAATCTACAGGAACAAGATTTATCCTCTTTTCGTAACATGGGTCTGGCAATAAGTATACTCTCTGCCGAAAACCGCAATTTTTTCCCGCAGCAGTACAGAACTCTTCTTTATATTGCGTAAGCACTATACAAGAAAGTACAAGAGATGATTTTGAAAAAATAATAAAAATATGGTATGAACTTCACACAAAGCAACTTTAAAATCAGAAGTTTCGTTTCAAATCCGCAGATCATGATCAAAATTACTTATCAACGAATGTCAATTTTAGCTCAAATGCTGTTTATGGTATAGGAGCGCAAATTGTTCACGGAGGTGGCTAGAAATGGTTTAAAAAGTACAAGATTGGGAATCTCCAAAACGTCAATATCATGAGACCGGCATTGTGCAGCATTATATACTTTCTGTAACTACCTATATTGTGAAGTAAAATTTAGTTTTACGTTATTTGTGTTTTGTTCTCGTATCTGAAACTGTTTTTTAACAGCCGCTAGTAAAATGGTTATTATTAGGGCATGTACAGCGTGCTAAAAGTTAAATTTTTAGCACTAGTGCTAAAAGGGAATCAATGCTCAAATGTTCAGATAAAACTGTGAATGCAACATTCTAAGCAGAAAATTGACCGCATCAGCTACTACTGACCTTAACGTAACAAACCATGAAATTAAATTATTTGAATCCTTGAATTAAAATAAAATGATGGTCAGAGAGGACGTCTAAAAAATAGTGTACGACAGACGTGGTAAAAGTGATTTTATTTTGCTCATAGGATTACGCCACTCGCCCTATCGGTCTCCTGTTCAAACCTTTTGTACCTACAAAACTGTCACTTTTACCACTCGCATGATAAGTAAATATTGCCTACGACTGTTTTTCAATTTATTGTGAAATTTCTTTGCAATGTGCAAAATTATTTAAGAATATAATGTGCCTTGTTTTTTAGACAATCATTTAAAAAATAGACACTATTATATTTTAATTTTTGTTAATTTTTCTTGATTACGTTATAGGTAACAACAAAGTTATGAGAATCTCGGTTTGTTCCTATCTTCAGGTCTTCAAATTTATTGTGTTCTCTTTTTATTTTGACATTTAGACATTTTTAACCGAAAAATATATATGGTTTGAACATGTGATGAAGGCATTTACAGGTTTGAAAAGAGAAATTGTGTGTGTAAGTTAATTTTAATTTCTTACATAATACTTGGAGAAGCTTATAGGAAGTATTCGAATGCTGCAGGAAAATCTGTGATTTTTGGACTGAAAAACGTTTTGTGGTTTTCTAAACTGAAAGAGTGGATAACTATTTTTCCTATAAGTGGTAAATAACTTCTTTGACACATCGTGTAGTAAGAATTCACGTTTGGTGTATTCTTGATTCCCAAAAAAATGGTTTACGGCAAAACATCAGTCCGTGTGTCTCTGGGTGTCTGTCGGTATGCTTGGCTGTGTTCCTGTCTGTCTGTCTGTCTGTCTGATTGAGCAACGCTAATTGCCGTAGACACGATTTTGACTCAAATTAATTCTCCCCGTTCAATCTGCCTGATGTCGCAGCCACTTAAATTTGAAGCTAATATCTTGATTTTGGGGGTTACTTTACACATAGCTTCAAGGACATTTTTGTAAAAGTTTCTTACAAATGGCTTCAATTTTTTCTGCGTTTTCTTCTCAGATAGAGCAACGTTAAAGCGAGCTTATAAAAATGGAGCAATTTTGAACGCTGACTTGTCGAAAGTGATGAAATTTACAAATTATGTGAGATAGTAAGTCCTGTTGTAGCACCACTAGTTTTACATTTTATTCAATGTAAAAAGATTGAATGAATTCTAGTGATGGTATAGATACAAGTACCTACTGGCGGCGTTCCCTGGCCTTCAGCGTTCGCGATTTACATGAAACAACCATGAGTTTGGCCAATGCAAATTACCAATGCAATTTTGTGTTAAAATCTGTTTTGAATGTTTGTAAGAAATCAACCTATCTAGGTACAAGCAGAAAATAATTTTCGATACTCTCCTGTGTCTGACAAATACTAGATAAAGTTTGATCTTGTTTTGGCAGATGACACTCGTTTACACGTTTTGAGTTTAACTATTAGGAGTACTCTTAGGAATATTAGAATTTTTGTAAATTTGGTCATGTTTAAGTTGCTGAATTTTGTTTACGTCACAGCCCGCTGCAATCGGTGAGTTTATGTGCAATCTAAGTACTATTACATACGTTTTTTTACTTTCTCGCCCTTACTTCATAAGAAGTGACATTTTATCGTACCGGGAAAAGACGAATTTCCGACAAAAAAACTGTTATCGCCGGGCCATTGTAATGAAAAAGTGGCGAAAAAGTGGTTAAATCTAGTTTCTGTATGTAGTAAATTACTTCCTCTAATACGTTGTGTTTCTTTCAAGATCATTTTATTTCAAATAGTTGAATAGATAAACTTTGTAAAAATTAAATACATTCGTTAATTACTAATTTGTATTTTAAATGGTATTTCAAGTAAACTTGAAAACTCAATTGTTCTAAAACTTAGGCCTCATTTAAGATAACAGTTTTTTTTAAAAAAAGGTCTTATCAGCCTCGAAAAATATGTTAATATCACTGTTGGTATTTACCACAAAATAAAATGAAAGTGGTAATACTTGCAAAATTAAATTACAACCAAAACATTTCCCCACATGACCAACTATATCAAACAATAAGAAAAGCATACAAATTCAGGGAGTGTCTGCTATGTAGCTCCTGCCTTAGGGAAAATGATGAAATATCCATAGGAATTGTGAGCAAGTTTCTGCCAGTTGATCCCATAGCAGTTGGTTGGCGTAATTGGAATAAAATGTGTACAGTATCAACTTCATATTCACCTGTGCTATCATAGGCAAATTTCATGATGTTATCTGCAGTCGCGTTATTCAGATATTTTACATTGAAGCATATAGCATCAACTTGTGCTGGTATTTCAAGTGGCTTAATTGTTATAGAGATGCTAAGAACTTTCAAGAATCAGTCTGATTAAAAAATTTTTGAGAATTATTCCAGAGAATCTGGGTATGGTATAAAATATGTCATAGATATGGTAAAAAATGAATAGATGTCTCAGTGATTTGCATTACAATGGTATAAAATTCACATACGAACTCGTAATTATGAGTTAAAACAGTACTTGCAGAAAATATGTGAACCTACTGTTTTATTACTGACAGTTAAAACAGTACATGCATAAAATGAGCAATTTAGAATTTTCCATTGACAGTTGATATCTCTGATATTTCAAATACTATCTTGATACTAAGCAGGCGACTGTAAGAAAGTTCAAGAAACATTTTCTGGTACTTTTTGGGTCAAAATTATGTACAGACGCTGAGAAATTACAAATTACATATAAACAACACCTTTTTGGTTTATTAGTCCTCTAGAATGTTAAAATTGCTTCCGCAACAGTGCAATAAATTAATGGCGTTAAGTAACGCTAATCAAGAGTAATATAATAATAAATATCCAGTCCTTAAGGTACACGTATATCTTAAAGTCCAGGCCTAAATATGTTTTGAAAGTTAAAATACTAATAGTAAATCCAAGAAGATAGATAGAAATTTATTACAAATGTGGTCTAAGTCATCAAAACAAAAACAAAAAAACTTCCGGCAAAAGCAACGTTTTTCTGTAAAAAATTGTGCAAAAGTACCCCAGTTTACAATACTAATCTTTCAAATAAATTATTTTATAAAACATAAGGAACCATAGTATTGCAAAAAATGTGATGAATGAATATTTGAATTTTAGAAATGTATTTGATAAGGAAAACAATTTCCTGCAAGGATGTGGAAAGTAAAGCACCAATTCGTCAATTTTCTTGCCAATGAAATATACTACAAAAGATAACGATGTATTCAATAGTTGGTGTCTGTAATAAGTTACTCTTTTGTCTCTAAGATAATCCTAACTAATTTATAAAATATTTATTATTAATATAATTTATAATATATAAATAATCTTAATGAATTTATTTTCTCCAGCTTTGCATCTGTTCGGTCAGAGCTAAACACGATCTCCATTCAAAGGCTCATGGGCGGTTGGCCTGGCAACAAGCCGTGCGATCCGGTTGGAAGTCGGAAGGGCTCGGTGACCGTTGCAGCCAGCGGTGGGCACGGGGCATCTGC
>BOPP01000018.1:12496276-12510407 GCA_017312745.1 Gryllus bimaculatus | reverse complement strand
TATATATACATATATATACATATATATATATATATATATATATATATACAGAGAGATTGGACAACTGATAATCACTTTGTGACACGCATCTCAACAAACATATGTCTGATTGTAGTTTAGATTGTAGTCTTTACCAAAAAATGACGGCGACAGTTAGCTATAAAATATAATAATTTTTTAAAAATTGTCTGGCCATTAAAATTTCTAATATTAGTTTTTCATGTTCTTGTAATTTGCACATCAATTAAAAAAATAGAAACGAATATTTCTTTGTGTGTCATTATCAAATTGAATAGTTATAAAAATTTCTTTTAGTAGTTTGAGAGTGTCTGTTCTGAATATTGTACTCCCTTTCAATGTTCGTAAAATATTAAATATTAACAAATTCTGGACATAAGAGGTAGACACAGCATCGTTCTGTTAAATAATGGAGTTGCACCAGATTGTAACAGACCATAAAATGGCTACCTGAGACGTCGTAGTGTAAGCACTGTGTTTTAACATTTCGTTTTTCAAATTCCACAAAAAAAGACCTTTTTAGTAAATGCCGAGTTGCCTCAATATTAAAATATAATGATCAACTACTAATGCAATGCATCCAACATAATATTTTAAAGAGGAAAATCTCTCTAATAGATTATAATAATGTCATTCCATTTATTTTGACAACGTTACCTTTAAATAAAAAGATCATGATATAAAATTGCAATTGAATAAGGATTTCACTAAGAACGGAATTACTGAGTTCAAGCAAAGAGTGGAATATTGCTAATTAATGAATAATAGAAAAGTTGAGAATTCTGCGACCCCCACGCCCAAAGTATTTCCCCAAATATGCATTCTATATTCAAGAGTTTTGACTTAACGCAGAGAATAATAAAATAGATAACATAAATCGTTTGTAATTATTGTGTTTCATAGATTTAAATTATTATCTAATTATCTACTTGAATTGTCAATTTTTAACTAAAATACCTCAAGCTATCCTGCTTGCACTGTGTGATAAAACCTCCACAAAATATTCAGATTATTTACGTGACTCCAAATTAAAAACAATTTTTCGGCAATGAATTTCTCTTTTTTACGAAGCTATGATTCAAGAAATTTACGATGGCAAATTACCACAATACACTGGGTTTTACATTTACAAACTCGATGAGCCTGTCTCGGTGGCACAGGGAGTTGAAGCTATGACAAAGAACACGAACATCATCCCCTTCATAGTCATACATCCATCAATACCATCATGATCATCATTCTTCATAAAGTGGAAGGGAATACCAAATCACCACTACGATAACCTACTCAGTGAAAGGCAGATCGTAAATAAGTCTCGTCCATTGTCAATGTTCGGAAATTTATATGGCACACATCACCCACACAATTCGATAAATGTTATAATTTTGTATGATTGAGAAAATTACTTTCCCATATATTTTCCAACTTTAAAATTCGAATGAATTAATGTTTTATTCCTAATTAATTACTCGAAAAGAAAATAGAAAACGTTGTTTTTGTTTTGTGGAGAATTCAATTCTGTACAAGTTTTTGTGATTGTATGAAAATTACTCCACTTGATTATTACCATTAGCCGATTCTGAATGTTACACTAACGCATTGCCTCGTAGAAATGAATTATTTTGTTAATGTTACTCTATGTTGAATAGAAAATCACGGCAAATCAAATTACAGCATTGAAAAAAATGCATTTATATTTAATATTCAACCAAGCATAAAACTATGTAATCTCTTTTTGCATTTGTCTAATAGAGACGGTGAAGGGGTTTTCATTCAACAATTTCTCCGAAGTCAGCAACTTAAAAAGGTTTAGGATCATTGCAATGTTTTTCCGCAATACTAATTAGTCCACTTGTTTCCTTATGCAGTTGCTATATTTTAATTTTAGATCACACTCAAAATTATTTCCCACTGCCTAATCAAAAGAGAATAAAATTAAAATACAAGTCATTCATAAAGGCAGTCAATCATTGTTGTACAAAGTAAGATGTAAGAGCTCTGAAACAAAACAAGAGTTTTCTCCGGCAAACCCTAATTTGTTTCTAAATTGACGGCATGTCTCCACATTAATGTAAAACTACAACAAATAATATTTTTAACGTTTTTATTATACAATTATATTTATTAATTAGATATGTATGGTGATAATATTTAGTTTGCAATTATTATTAATACAAATTTGGCACTAATAAATTACCTTCAAAAGAAATAGCTTTGATTTCATTTATAGGTGAGAATATTTCGACATATACTAGTCCTTTAAAAAGAGTAATTAATAGAAATAGGAATATTTTCAAATGAAATTAATATTAAGAATATTGATTATTGAGCGAAATATTAAAAATATTGATGACAAAAAACAGGATATATTCTGCTTTTGCTAACTAATTTGCTAAAACTATAAAAATGAAGGTTCAGTAGGATCACACTCCTTTACACAAAATTTTCACGGCCGTGAAGTCTTTCGGCACTTCATTAAAAGTGTCTTATTCTGAGAACTTTGAGGACTTTGCAAAATTAGCTATGATGATTTCATTCGCTAGTTTACCATTTGAGATTACATAAATTAGTCACCTCAGTCAAGCATTTATAACGGCTTTGTTTCGTATTTAATTAGAATAAAAACTAGTTATTTTCCGATAGACAACCAATAAAATCAGACCACATTTATTACAATATCCAAACTATTTAGGCATTTGATCTTGCACAATTGAAGCAGCTTGACTTGGAATAGTAAATTTCAACAATATAAAACCACAGTTATTAGAAAATTAGTGTTTACACCTTTTTGAATTAATGTGTATGAAATTGCCTCCGCGATGATGTATGAAACTTCGCATTTTGTCATTGCTCAAAAATAATATTGTTATGAAGGTCCGTTCATCTGATTACGAATTGAAATTAAATTCTTATTGGAGTAGATGCATTTATTGCATGACATTTGAAGCGAAGTTTTGTGATCTAATATTTGTATTTCATTATGTTCCTACCCAAGATTAATACATTTTCGAACATAGCGATATTATTCCCCCTGTCAAAAATCAACAAGAGAATTCTTCAAACAAATTCCTTTTCTGCAACAGAAATAGATTCAATATTGCCCATATCTGCAGATTTGTCGTTTCTGACTTCTTTCGCATTGAAATATGCTAATACATTGAGTGAAACTCCAATTGCTAAGCGACTAAGATAGTAAGTCCGTAAAAATATATCTGATAAGGGAAAAACAAGTGTTAGAATTGATTTATTTCTCACTCGTGCACTACCCACAAAAAGTAATTCTTACAAAAAAAGCCAAATGGAGCGTTGTATCTTGAGAGAAAGTTTGTACATTGCTCGTACTGGTGATTCGATATTAAATAGTTAGTGTTTATTTTCACACGAATACAGTAAATTTGCAAAATGAAATAAAAATCCTCACGCGAATGTCTTTACCTCCTGAATACAACACGAAAAAAAGCACCAGAGGTCCCAAAAGACGTTTTCATCTATACTTAATGTATCGTGTATATAAAAAGTACGAAATGAATATTGATGCGAAAAAATAAGTAATGCCACACTACCTATTCCAAGTAGTTATCAAATATTTTCGGTATATTCTAAATACAAAGTAACAGATCTATCGTGACTAATAATGAAAGAAATAATGTTCGATCTACCATTCTACTGAGTTTACTGATCGAGTGTTTCGAAACTACTATTCATCATCCAAATTTAATGACCAAACGTCAAAGTGATGATTGACAATAATGAGCAGCATACTATCTTTCGAATACATACGCTGCTCAGGAGGAGGCGACAAACTGACTAATAAGCTTAAAATATTCAATAGTGCACTCCTGTTTCTGTATTTGGCACAAACACCGAATGTGAAAGATGTTTTTAAATTTTTATCACATTAAAACGGCAAACGTTTAAACAATTCTTGATTATTTCAATTGTACATCACTCTCAACCTATGATAAATGTTACCTCGAATTAAAGAGCAGTTAAAAGAGCGTTAATTTATCTTGTGTTTACTTTTATATTATGCAAAAATGTAAGATATAATATTTTCGTGTATAATATATTCTCCAGAAAAATAATTATATTTTTTATTGAAGGATAATAGAAAGGCATACGAAAATTATTCTAATCGCAAAGCTCTAGTATACTTCGTGACACAAAAGTAAATTTAGTTTAATCACAATTAACATTTCTGATTACTTTAAAAGTACATTAGTCTGTATCGTATTGACAGAGTTTACGGAGCAGTTGACGCAGACACAATGAAATAAATATATTACTTCAATATTATAAATAATTATTGTGTAATTAAATATGTCGGTAAAATAATAAAGAAATAGTCTTACATTTTAAAGATCTGTGCATTTATATTTGACTGCAATGTGATAACTAAATCTTTTTCTTTCAAAGTAAGATCTTCGGTTAAAAATTTAATTTAAAGAAAAGTTATAGTAACTGCATATGGTCCACTATATACTACACCTACATTCTTTCTTTGTACAGCGATGTAATTTGATCTAACATCTTCGAACAGCGGCATTTGATTCCAACTAGCAATTTACTACTCTTTACAAATGCCCTTCTTTTCTAAATAGTTCAGTAGTTTTCGATTTCCATTTCTCAATTATTTTTTTAGCGAGTTCATTTTGGCTCTTAACAAATGTCTATTGTCAAAAATAAGTCAATGTGAAGCTCTTTCATTCTTCGTAACACGTATCTTTTTTCAATACTAAGAATATTATTAGAGATCTCGTATTTAAACGCAGATGTGATATCCTGCCAGAGCCGATATTCATAATAGTACAAAGTATACTTGCAAAATTCATTAAGAATATTAAATGTTACAGTGATCTCAATCGGCACCTGGGAGTTCTTTCATTTCTTTTTTCCCTAATCTCGTGTACATTTCTGTCAAGTTTAAATGAACCTTATTCGTGGCGGCTAAATAAGTCTATCTAGAATATTCGCCCAATGGACAAAAGAAAAACGTCGATGTATAATCGGGCAGAATATACATCGATTAAAGAAAGCAAATGTTTAAATGCTTTCAGTTTAAATGCTGATGAATCAAAGTCGACTTTTCTGCATTTTATCACCTAACAAAACACATAAAAATAGTTTAAAGATGAAAATAAAAAATGAGCAAATCAGGTTCATATTATATTGGGTAAATACCGTTTGTTCTCAAAGTTTTCAACAACTTTAGTGTAAACAGGAGACGTCAACGATCGTCAATGGGTGGTTCTGTGTGCAAGACGTAGATAATACTAAATTAATATCATAATAAGGAGATAACATTTAAAAAATGAAGGTATGAATGTTTTCATCATATTTACGTTGGATATTTCTCATTGATCGCGTATCTAATAAAGAGAGTCATGAAATAGTTGTACCGGAGAAGAGTGGATTTATCGGAAAAATAGAATAGTCTAATTGTGGAGATTACTGACAAGAGGGACACTTAAAATAATTTAATAACTGAATAGAGAAGAGATTCTTGTTAGTTTCTTTCTGGATGCTTGGCGGAGACAAATAGGTACTCTCCTTTCACCAGAGACATACAGATTAAGTCAAGTTGCATGGGGATGGGTGGAGGCCGGCGGTGATGGTGCTGGTGGTGGCAGGGTTGTGGTTGCCATGGAGAGATGGGATGGTGGTAATGGAGGAGGTGGTGGCAGTGGTTGCGGCGGTGGCGGCGACGATGGCGGCGACGGCGGCGGCGCTAAGACAAGACGTGTGCCGGCCGCGCGCTAGGCGCCTCCTGAGGGCAAGGTGCCGCCAGCGCAGAGCTCCGTGCTCAGAATGGCTCGTGTACGGTAGCTCCGGCTGGCAGGGCCCGTTGTCAACCGCGCGGGCGCGCACGTGGTCCTCTCCTCCACCTCCTTCTCCCCGCCCCCCACCTCTCCCCTCCCGAATAAAACCTGTTTCCTGCCGGCGGGCCAGGCGCAAACAAATGACCGGTAGTGTGGCCATGTTGGATTTTCATCGTGGTCGCAGACGCAGGCAGCTCGATCGTCTAGCGAATTCCCGAAGGAACGAACGAGAAAGAGTCGGCAGTGCGGAGCGTGCGAGCGAGCGACACCGCCGCGCGGCCGTTGCCTCCCCCGGTCCGATGTCGCCCCGCCACATGCCACGGCCGCAGCCGCGGCCCGCGCCCGCGCTTACCGCCCGCCCAGCAGAGCGCGTGGCCGGGACGGCCTCCGTGGCCTTGGTGCGGCGCGGGCTAGGGGCTGGGCGAGGGCGGCGCCGGGGCGGGCGGGGCGCCGTCGGCCTTCGCCGGGGCTCGACGCGCCCGCGCCGCGCGCCGCCCGCGGCCGCCACCGCTATCGCGCCGGCCAGTACGTGCTCCGCGGCCGCGCGCTCTTACGGTCCGGCCACACCCAACTTTCGCTGCCGGCTTTGAAAAACACTTTGGGGCGCGTGCTCTCGGCGCGTCAGCTAGCCGGCCGAACGGCGTTATGAGCGGGAGATAATTCGGACGGGGTTTAACGCGGGCCCAGACGACGTCGGCACCAGTGACTTGTGAAGTCCAAAAAAGAACAATCTCCAGATCACTTCCAACCGTAACGTTGAGGCGTCACGTTTTGCTGTCAGGCACTGTTTACGTTGACGTCCTTGAGGGAAGCCGGTTGCGATGAAGACGTCGAGGGTGGTGACGAGGGCGCAGAAGTCATCGGCGTGTCCGGCGACGCACTGCTCTCGCAAGGCGCCTCGCAGCCTCTGCCGCGTCGAAGCGGGGGCCCGTGCGGTGTTGACTGGTCGCCGGGCGGCGTATCGACAAGGCGGAGCCGCCAGCTGAGCGTCGTCGACGCGGGCGCACACACGGCCGGCAGGCACTGGCCGCCACAGCGGTACTTAATTGGTTTCGTGGAGTTCCAATATATCCGGTAGCCAGTACATGCAAGGTGGCCTCGCGCGCGAAAACCGCCTCCATCACCGCCAGTAGTCAGCAGACAACACACACTGAACCAAGGCATTACGGCTGGATGAATGGACACTTGTCCTCGAACGACACCACGGCCTGCCCGAGCACCCGCGAGCGTCAGCACTGCGCCGGCGCCGCCTGTCACGCGGCGCCGACCTGCGCCGGCGGAGGTGGTAAGCGTCCCCGGTGGGCCTGGGGCCTCGGCGCGGGGCACGAGACACGTCGCGCGGCGCGCTTGCCTTTTTGGCGGCCGGCGCTGGCGGGGGCGGGGGCGGGGGCGCGAGCGCGGGACCGTGCGGCGCCCGTCTCAAGCCGGCCACTCACGCGCACACGACGCAACGCCGCCTGCAAAGCGGCCAGTGTGGTGGCGGTCCGCGGGCCTCGCCTGCGTGCTGCCTGTCTGTGTCGGCGCCCTCGCTCCCGCTTCTCTTCGCCTCGCCTACTGCTCGTCTTGCTTCTCTTCTCGGGCGCGTGCCGCTCGCCTCCGGCGCCTAGGGCTGGCGCTGCGCTGCGGTCGCGTCCGCGTTCGCCCCCAGCGTCCGCCCCGCGTCGCGCGCGTCACGTCGCCGCGCTGCGTCTGCACCGGCGGCCGTGGCTCGCGGCCTTCGGCTTTCTACCTCGCTCGCTCGCCGCCGCACGGCGCTTCTGGGTGGCTCGCCCTGCGCGCTGCTCAGCGTCGCTCGCCGCCGACTACAGAGGCCTCTGCCCGCCCGCCGCAGCACTAGTTGCCCATCCGCCGAGACCTGCGTACTGCTCTGCGAGCGCCGCGCACCAGCCCTCGTGCGCCTGCTCCCGCACCACCCTCCCTGGGCCCTATCCACGCGCGACCGCCCTCGCGCCCCCCCTCCCGCCCACCCCCCCCGGCGCCCGGCGCGACGACTCGCCACACGCTCGCAGTGGGGTTGATCTAACGCGGCGGGGGCGGCTAGGGGGTAAAATAAATACTCCATATCCAGAAGAGAATAGAAGGGCGCGGAACCGCCCCGCCTTATGAACCATCTGTCAAGAATCAACGCCGGCGTGAGGCTACCGAAATGTGCACGGCGACGGCTGACGCCGCCGCTGCCAGCCAAATTGCTATCTTAATTTTTTTTTCGCGCGATGAACGGAAAACAGGATTTCTGCGAGAGTCACGTAAGAGAGAGCAACTGCGGGACAGCTGACTTGGGCACAGTATTCCCAAACCGCAAAAATGAAGGCCGTACAACATGCAAGCTCGAATCAAAACCGTAAAGAATGTAATAAAGGCTTAACTTCTTCTGATAATTAACAGGAAGATAACATATCTCCCACTCTTGATAAAAATAAATTTTCAGATCAGTTAACAAACTTTTTTTATGGAAAGAACATTCCTTTAATGTATGCTTCGTTTTGGGATGTTTTAAAAACAAATTTACGAACTATACGGGTTTTAAAAATTGCAAATGCACCCAATTAGAACTAATATGACATTCGTCCATGCTGTTAAATTAATGATTTTTGCTTCGATTTTTTAATAGTAATTAACGAATATATTCTCAATACCACTAGAACTCCTACTGCATCACTTCATCGCTAGATATGACATATAGTGTGTGACATATATTTCTTTCCCCTGTACGTATTATAGAGAATGTTACGAAATTTTGCAAAAAATAGAATTTAGAGATTTTAACGAAAATACGCGCGTCCCTTATTCCGGAAAAACATTGTCTCAAAACGTCTACCTGTCTGTCTGTGTCTGGCTGTCTATCGCAGAGAGTGGATGTGTCCCGTGAAATATTTCCAGTGTTGGTAGTTGTCGAGAGGCATCAAAGGGTTTCTCCCCATTCTTCCTCCAGATGTCTTATCTCCAGCAATACCAACTGTGAAAAATTCCGCACCGCCCTCCAACAGATTTCAGAGGCAAGCATATACTCGACTGTGGGGTTAAATCTCAAGCATCTCAATCAAAGAAAATTCCAAGCGTCTCATTGACGATCCGCTGTTGAGAATGGAAACGCGGTCACTGAAAAAAACTCGAACGGGGAATCCTCGATAGCAGGATCATATACAGGGCAGAACAGGATATCGTCTACACCTGTGGAGATAGGCTTTAAAGAATCCATTACTCACCAGAAAGTGTAAGATAATAATTTTATTTTTCCGTGCTTCCGATTGATTTACGATTCAACCGAATGAATCAAACGGCAGGTCCACCTTCCCCTGGACCATCGCTGCTGCCAATCTCCTATATTGCAATCACTTCTTTTCCTCTCGTCTCCTCTACTAACACCTCTGACTTTCACGAGCCTTTATATCCGTAGGAGGCATTCCTCCGATCACGCATACTGCTTCACCTTACTCGGTGTGATAAGTAGTGCATGCTATCCTGTAGACCTTCGCACCAATAGAGGTGGCACAAACGGGGGTACAAAAGCTAGCAGCGTTCACTTCTCGTGACTATGCCATCTAGTGTCCTGCATTACCGCCTCAACGCAGCATTTACCACGGCGGCATTCTTTATGGCACAATCTGGGTGGCCTCTAAAAGAAAAGTGAGTGTCGAACATGATGCCAAGGTATGTGATGGATCATCGTGATGAAATTTGGTCATCGCTGACCTAAAGAATGATAGATTCTCTTCTTTCCCTGCTAGTCACCAGAATACCTTTTGTCTTCTTTCCGACAAGCTGCAACCCTGCGGAATCCATCCAGTCATCGACGACTTTAATGGATTTATTGCAGTTAAACACCATTACTAGAAATGTTGCTACGGTGACGATGACAATGTCGTGAGCGAAGCCCGTGATCTCGATTATCTCTGAGAGAGGGAGCCTAAGCCCCTTATCATAAACAATGACATAAATAACAGCAGTGGACCCACATCACCAAAACGTACTGTGAAACGTGCTGCCAGTGATGTTGCGTACCTTTAGTCCATCACCCGTATTGTATAATACAATTCTTCAAGTGAGGTATTCGGCCACTATTCTGATCAAGTACGTTGGTACAGTGATTAGATGGAGGTCTTTAAGAATGTCATTTCGCCTTGCCGAATTATTAGACAGTAAGATGAAGGCAGTCCGAAAGATTTCTTCTCTTCGGGAGAAGTATCAATTATGTTGTTTTTATTTCATCTCCCAGGAAATATACCGTTTCTTAAGCATGAATTGTAGAGATCTTGATTAGAAGCGAATGTTGCAGACTTGAGGATACTATCTGGTCCAGGAGCATTGGTGTCATCAATTGTGCTATTGCGCGTAGTAGCTTATGCTTAGTGACAGTAACATACTGGCTCAAGTGGCATTCTGATATTCGTCAGCTCGCGGGGAAGGTCTGGTAATGAAAACATGACAATTCTCAGAAGAATGTTAGAGCAAGTTGGCGACACTATACGATACTCTAACATTGATAACGACAGTCTTGTATGTGTATCTTTGCTAGATTAATTGCACAGACATTTAGTTTATACATATGCAGCGCTAAGCTGTTTACTTTTCCACATTCCAATGCGCTGAAGCTGATTTCTGGCCAGTTTTTATTGCTCTTGCTATTAAACAAAAGGCTTGTTCCCACGAGCTCGCTGGTACTGTCTCCTGTATTGAAGGCAGTATCGGCACAGTTGAGCTATGTCTTCGTTTCACTGGTAAAAGTCGGTGGTTGGTACCTCTTCTGAGCATACCTGGTCAAACTCTGGTTACCACATACAAGCTCTGGTTACCCAACTCATAATTTGGACAGCCTTTTTCTCTGATGCGAATGGTGGTAAAATATTCTTCAAACAAATACGAAATACTTCCTCGTCAAATGATTTGGCTTTCCATCTTCTTCCCTTACATCCTAGTCCAACATCCTGTTATGACTTAGCACCTCGTGTAGATTATCCTCTGAGTTGCTGTGAATAATCTTAACGTACTCTCCAAAATACTTCCGCTTCAGAAAGCTGTGAGAACCCATAAATCCACCACAGAGTACACAACACTTCTGCAGGTGTGCGTATTTCCGGTAATAACAAGCACTACTTTCAAGGAAAAACCTAATACTACTCACTTGTTCGTTGGTAAACCACCCCATGAAATATTATATTCTGGCGCTGTTGATGTGGTATTATTAAAGTGAAAATTAAAAAAATTCGATTGCGTTCATATAACCTTCGTGATGGGTAACAACACGCAGGTAGAGTAGCCTTAAGTACGCACAGAATTCGAGCTAAAATTGTTGCATGAAATAACTAGTGATGATACACAATGGCACAGACTTTCCCGTATTAGTTTTCTATTTTCTTTGGTCTCGGTTAGTCATACGAACTTGCCACATACTCTTGCCTGCTGCCATCTATCGCCGTCCAAAGTACATTTTTTTGACATTTTCTTAATTTTTCGGTTTCCTAATTGTAGAGCGGAAATATTATTTAAAGATTATTAAAGAACAGTAAAACCTCATCATAAATGGCAATTTTCTATGCAAAATTTCGAGCCGTTTTTAAAAACTGACGTTCAAGGGTTACTGTAAATTAGAAATTTAAAGCTCTCTTTCACACAAAATTTTGGATTTTTCGAACAACTTAATTTCAAGTCATTTTAAGTTCATTAACTGACAAATACAGTAGTGTTTACAAATTGCTGAAAATGTGCACATCAACAGCGTGAGAGATCTTTAAGAAAATTACCTTTGTATAAATTTTGAAAAAACAAAAAAATACAAAAGAAATTACTTTACATCATACTAAAGAATGCAATTATCACTATCCGTTCGAAATATTTGCAGAAAAAATTTGGAGCCGTTTTAGAGAAAATGGCGATTACGCGTTTCTGAAGATACGGAGTTTTGAACTTGTTTTCATAGAAAACGGTAGAGTTCTCGAGAAACTTTATATAGCGTTTTTTAAAGCACATGTACACATAAGTACTATAAGATGGACAAATTACCGCTCATATAAATATTAACGACATGAGAGGCAATTCACAAAAAATTCATTTTTGTATTTTTTGAAAAAACAAACGGATAGAGCAATATGGCGTTTATGTCACCTTATAGAGTATATTCAGCCATATCCCTACCAAAAGTTTAAAGAAAGCATTTGGAGCCATCTTTGTGAAAATCTTGTTTTTGTAATTTTTTATATTTGCACATATTGCACGCAATATTGCGCGTAACTATTGATATTTTCAAAAACAATGTACATGACCTTAATGAAAACTCACTATGGAGAACAAATTATATTTGATAATAAAAATCTTTAGCTTCAATTTTGTAGTGATAAGGAGACGACAAAAAAATTTTGAACTTTTGAAATTTTCGAAAGTTTCGTGTGAAACATGAAAATTGGACCTATTCCATCTATAAAACTGTATTTTACTCTATTCTTACACGAAGAAAGAAAACATTTGAAGCCGTTTTTGAGAAAATTTTGAAAATGTCTTGGGGGCTTCATGTAAAGTACCTCTAAATTTTAAGGAAAAGTTTTCAAAATCTGAATGCTTCGACTCGGGAGAAGAGGGTTCTTCAATTTGGAAAAAATCCTGTCCCTGGTTTAGGCGCTAGTAGTGTTCACAGACACGTGACGGACAGATAGACGACGGACAGCAATTTTCAATTATTTATGGATTTCTAAAAAAATTAGACCCGTACCAGTTTTAAGCACCATATCTTACAGCAAAATTATAACAAAAAAATTGAAAAAAAATTGAGAGAATTTTGCAAATGTTGAGGCTTCTTGAAAAGTACTAACGAAAATTAAATGCAGAGTTCGTCCAGATCGATTACGGAATATCAATTTCAGAGAAAATATTGAGAACGGTTTAGGAGTTAGCTTTGGCCTATGCTGACGAAAGAACAAACGAAGAGATGACCAGAATTTTCCGGTATCAAGGAGCACAAAATTAATTCTGTCAAAATGGATTCTAATTCTGTTATAGGATGTAATTCACTACAGAGAGGAACAATATAATTGTCTTATGAGTATCCTGAATAACAGTACTGTGAGATGTAGAGAATTAGCTTATAAATCAGTAGAGCGACCATGTTAGAATACGGAGCGATCTGTTGGCACCCATACAGAATTTCGCAACAAGATAATCTTAAAAAGGTCCAGCTCAGACCACCAAAATTTATTTTCCGAAGTACTAAATATGAGTATAAAGAATAAAGGGATAAAGGGAATAAAGGCTAAAAAAAGCGGATTAAGAGGCGACTATGCTATGTACAAAGCGTACACAGACTATCCAGTTTGGAATGAAATTCATCGTCAATTAGGAAATCCTACATACTTCGGCAGAGCTAATAACATGCACAAAATTAATACAATAATACAGAAAACGAATGTTGGGAAGTTTTCATTCACAACCCAAACTATAAGAGACTGGAACAGTTTGCCAGCTACATACTTTGAGACCTTCCCTCAAAGCTTCGCCAAATTTAAAGACATATTCGTTTTCTAGCTGTTTATGTATAAAATGAATCAATGTATAGGTGTTGTGGTGTGATATCTTTGACATTTTTAAAATAATTAAAGATGTTGCCATTGCCAGCAATATTATTTAATGCAAAAGCAGCTTTCGATGCTGCTATTGAATAAATGTATATTACTGATAATTTACTACTGTTAAATTACTGCTCTTTTCTATAGAGTAAGTTGTATGATTGTTATTATTATTATTATTATTATTATTATTATTACTATTATTATTATCTGACATTATTCACAGTGTCTACTGGTCAGTATGTCAAACACACACAGGTATGATGAGAGGTGTGTGGTTGCTTTACTGAAGATTCAGATGGCTTCTGACAATACGGCATGTATTCAAAATTACTGACTTTTGCATATTATATACATTCCTTGTATCCAAGTGAAGACACTCCAGTGCCCAGTCGTCACTTTACTGAAGTTCCACTGAGTTGCGACTTCATAGGCGAGATCGGTATACTTCTGGATCTTCTCTTGATATGTTCCCGATATGTTGTGTGTATTGGGTATTGATATATCGATAAGGAAACCCTGCTGTTGGTTTCTATCAATGTACGTTATACCGGGTCTATTGCCGCCGACATGTCTGGCAGTGATAATGGAACGATCCCAGTTGAGTGTGTGTTCACTACTTTCAAGCACATTCTGAGGCACATATTTGTAATACGGCACGGAAGTGGCGAGTATGCCCGTTCTCAATGCCAATAATTGGTGTACCTGCTTCGCCACTTCATCATGCCTCTTTTTGTATTC
>BOPP01000018.1:12475759-12488377 GCA_017312745.1 Gryllus bimaculatus | reverse complement strand
CTAATCCGCAACCAAGCGTCCCCAAATAGATGCCATGAGGCACGCTGGCTAATACGTTACAATAGCCATCCCTACAACGTATTCTCATCTTCTCAACCTGAGAAGTGAGATTTTTTACCTTCATACAGCAACAAATTCTGGAACATTTGCAATAATTCCTCACTTAATTTTTGTTTTGACCCGGAATCGAACCTAGAGTTACGCCGTGACCAGCGAGCACACTAACCAACGAGCCACCGAGGGCCGTTCCCAGTGTTAGATGGATCTACGAAAATGAAACCAGAGCGTTCTGAGCTCTATCTATAGAACAAATGTAAAAAAAGAACAGTTTATAAAAATTGTATAAATTTCAGACAGAAATTTTGCCGAAACATTCTTTTTTAAAAATTTGTACATGACAGTTTTCAAAGATCTAAGTTTTTAAAGCAGATTTTTTAAAAAATCTATCATCAATACTATACATTTGCAATGTTAATTTATTGAAATATTTGAAATACAGGGGGGAAAATGAAGCCTTATTGAAGAAATAATTGTAAAAGCTTGCCTATATTTCACACAAAATTTCGGGAAAACAAACATTTTCAAAAAGTTATTCATGAGCTTAATTCATGATCTGTCTTTGAACAACAGGTTTTATTAAGGAAAATATCACTGTCCTGAATATTTTAGATCAAGGAAGAAGTCGAAAAAAATTGAACATTTGCAATTTTTGAAAAATCAGGGATTTTAACATAAATGCAACCACCTTCATTCTTTGAAGCATTTTCTATGCTATTCAAGGGCAAAGTTCAATTTAAAAGATTGGAGCCATTTTTGGTTTCTTGATCTTGAAATTCTGAAAATCTTGTTGACGCTTCAGTTAAAGTATCCCCATAAATCAAAGTATCCATTTCAATCTCAAAGGGTCTCGCGTTCACTTATCTCGACGAGGAGATTCAGACGTTTTGCCGTCAATCGAAATTTTCAGTATCAAAGACTCACAAAGAGTCGATTCTGATTACACAACGTGCTGAAAGTAATGCTGAAGTAATTTGCTACATATGCGAAAACGATTAATCCCCTTTTTTGTTACCAGGGACGTCGATACAAAGTTTTCTGCAGCTTCTATTGCATGAATCAGACTGAAAAAAATTAGAGTGACGGTGAAATATAGTTGAATTTGAAGGTGATATTGTGAACCAATTTTGACGCCAAATTTAAATTAAAAAAATAAATACGTTTTTGAAATTAATTTTTGACATGATAACGTTAAAGTGCTGTCTCAGCTTTTCTCCCTAGAATGTGTCTTATAACTTATATTTTTCAGATTTTTAAACAGTGTGGACGATAGTGAAAAACAATTAAAACCTTCTATCAATTTAAAAATTTGAAATTCGCGCCAAAATGTGATTGGAAAAACGTTTTTAGCAATATTTAAAAACAGATTTAATCACGACACATGAACTCGAAATATTATAGGTGTTACATCGATTATGTACGAAACTCAATCAGAATATCCATAGTGGAAGGAGATGGGTGGGCGCATCTAACTTCAGCCAATGAGCTTCAGGCCCCCGTTTGCGGGAATTTTAAATGCCAAAACTATCACAAGTCATTGAAAGAGAAACAGATAGGCAATGTTTTTTTAATTATTGCATTTTTATTTTAATTACACCTTCATCGTGTTATTTTAAGTCGATCTCCATTGAAAATTGTCCCTTTATGCCACTTTCAAAATTTTTCTCAACAGTTCTTCCTCTCCGTGCAACATTGGGGCCAACGTCAGGTCTCGTTTTACAACCAAAGTGCCCGTGTGTCGTGACGTTGCGTCACGTGTTTTTCGTGACGCAATCTGGTGCTGCGCAGAACGAGAAAAAATCGGTGCACCGGAGGAGCCCACCCATCTCTTCCCGCCATGGGAATATCGGGAGTGAAACGATATTATTGTGCACGCGGGAACGCAAGGCGCGCTCTGGGATGCTACTCCCACGTACCTGCGATCATTTATTATTTGGCCCGTGCTCGTTACTTGGCGAAAGTTGTTGACCAAAAATTGAAAATTTTAGGAGTGAAAGCATTCATTACTATAAATTATTACAGAAAATAAATTATGATTTTTACATTTCAATGATTTAAATTTTGGTATTTTCTTTGCATTTATAAATATATTAATGACAGTAGAAATATATTTTTTTCAATTAGATATTTTTTTCGTGTGCAATTGATAAAATACTTAAATTATTAGGATAGTCTTGTGCCATTGCACTTCGCAAAAGAATTTTAATCATCTTTAATTTTCAAAACATTCTTTCGGCTCTGACGAGCGTAACAGGAAGTAGAAAAATGTCAATACTGTACACAAATCGGAAAAACGTCAATAATGAGCAATGTTCAGTTATTAATACGTTTACAAGATGTTTAGCAGATCTTAGTTTTGAAATTTGACATTTTAAGCAAAAGTGCAAAGACAGTAACTGATACGATAAGTTTTCCGCAACACTGCAGGGTGCTTTGATTGACGTTTTTATGCTTGATTTGATTTCAACGAAGATGAGACCTGCACTTATGCTTTATTTCACTTAAGCTGCCCTTAAGCGACCGTAACGCTATCCGAGGACAAAGTTTAATACAAAATTAGGAGGCATTTTTGAGTAAGTTTTAAAACGTTTTTGAAGTATCAAGTAAAGGGTCCTCAAAAATCAAAATATCCGGTTGAAACTCCCAAAGCCTTGAGTTCATTCAGATCGATTGGGAAATATCAATTTTGAAGAAAATCAGCTGACCGCTTTTGGTGCTACTGTTGACCACAGACGAACGGACGGACAGACAGACATTTTACTGTCAATCAATTTTTAAATATCAAGGCCCTACAAAACATGGATTCTGACAACACCACGTGTTAGAAGAAATAATTTATTGTGTATAGAAACATAATTGATCCACTTTTTGTTACCAAGGCTCGGCAATAAGAGTTTTTCTGCCAAAAATTAGCCGTTTTCCGGGATACGATTGCATAACTTTCTCTTCTAACGAAATACGAGCGAAAAAGTAAAAAATGATACTTGATTTATTTCTTTTTTGATTTGTATAATTCACAATTTTAAGACAAAGGACGTATTTCGTTTTGAGTTTGGAGACTAGCGCGGGGGTCCCTGACCCTCAGGGCCCTCGGAGATGGTCCTGTCAGTCCCTATGAAACATATGCGGCTACCTTACATAAGAAAATCAATGAACCACTAAACTTTTACTCTAGAAGCTCTAAAACGCTTTTCATATTACGGTTCCATCATCATTGCACTGATTGTACTAAGACATCCATTAGAAGTATGTTTGGTCGTGAAAATAATGTGACACATCAAAAGTAAGGCTTATGGAAAGTACGTGGCAGATGTAGGAACCTGAGTGTACACAGACCACTCGTCTCAACCAGTCTCCCCTAATCACGAGGGGTAAATGATAATAGACCAACATTTCTGAACGGGATGATGTTCAAACGGGGTTCGTGGACGGTATAAAAGGCAATCACGCCACGATTACAGTGTGAAAAAACTGTACCTTTTATTGAATTCGAAACCGTATCCCACTTTCGTGTAATTGGATGCTCTAATACTGCGTTGCCATGGTAGGATTATTGTGTTGGTCAGCCAACAAGTATCATTCACGTGATTCCTGTAAGTCACGTGTTGCTTTGCCACGTCTTTTATGAAACAGTAGTTTTGGTCAAAAGAAAAACAATAGGGTGAGGCGCCAAAATTGTTTCACATCAAAACTTCCGTCCGTCTGAGAACAAAAGTAGCGGCTAAACCATTGAAAAGAATTTTCACCAAAACTGATATTCCATGATCGATCTGGCTGAGTTCGCGAACTCTTGAATTTGAAGTTTGGGGGTACTTTACATAAAGCCTCAAGCAGATTTTCAAATATTTTCTAAAATGGGTCCAATTTTTTTATTAAATTGTTATATGGATATTTAAATAAGATTGGACAAAATCGTCCCAACGACTTAGACCTTGAGCACAGACGGAGTCAGACGGGCAAACAGAAGTATTGCCGTAAAGCAAATTGTTCGGTATCAACAACTCAAAAAACCTGGTTTCTAATTTCACGACGTATTAGAGAAAGTAATTTTCTACATTTAGGAATAAGATTTGTCCGCTTTTCGATAACAATGCGACTCACTTGCTTACGTGACTGACGTGCTGTGGCTCCAATATTTTAATTAATTTTCACTACTTTCCTACATCTTTCAGGTACCTTTTGTTGCTAAATTTGTTTGTTTGCGTGTTTACTTGTTACGGATAAGCTGGAAAGAGATATGTATTGTCCCAAGCAGTGAAGAAGAAGTAATACAGATATTGGTTTAAAAACGGTGTAACGGAGAAACTTGTATTTGCGTTTAAAGTCTTAAAATACTTATTTGCACTTGATATTAATTTAGATTTGCGTTACGTTTTAAACTGTTAGTGGAAGGGTTGTAATAATTGTGAAAAATATCAAAATTCAGAGTTTCGTCCATAACAATAACGGAAAAACGTTTGTGTTTCAAACTGTCGAATACAAAATTGGTAATTAGCGTGGCCTTACAATAGGTAAAGTATGGTAATATAATAGTATTTAATAGTTTGCAGCTTAGATATATTACTTTAAACACTTTGAATTTTTTCGCATTTAATTAATCACATTTAAATACTATCACGAATATTGCATCATCTGCCGGAACTCGCTACGCGAATTGCGTCATCTGCCGGCGCCCCCCCTTCCCACCGAACCGTTCCCACCGTTCAGGATTATTCGCGAGTCGCGTAGAAATGTGGAGCAAGTTCCGGATGGATCGAGACGGGCGCTAGCCAGGTATAAATTTGCCGCTGCCGGCGGCCGCGAGTCAGTCGGAAGTAAGCAGTCAGTCAGTGTGAGTATGTATTCAGTGAGTTTGCAGAGGAATCTGAGCTGTGAAGTGTGCATTGCGGTGAACAGTGATGCAGTGAACCCTGATCAGCGCCGTGAATTGTGGTCAGTGCTGTGGACCGTGGAAAGTGCATCGAACTGTGCGATAGTGTAGAGGAAATGAATAGTGTAAATAAACAATCAGAGAAAGTGAACAGTGTAAATAAATAATCAAGAAAACAGAGTCGTGTGTAAGAAAATAACCAAGTGAAAAACACAAGGACTGTGTAACCTATCTGTAAATAAGTATTTTAGTGTATCATTAAGTAACAAAATAAACGTCTTTGTTAAAATATTACCTTGTGTCTTTTAATTCACACCACTAAAAAACGTTACAATACTAATTAGAATCAGAAACCTGTTATTTTTCAAATAAATAACTTAAATTAAATACTTTAAGACACTTAAATAAAAAGGATATGGGTATAGGAGATACTTTCTACATTAGTCCGAGTTCTGTTCGATTTATTTATTCTCATATTTCCCACGCACTTTGATGCACATTCGTGACATGGCTATTATTCGCTATACCCTTTACACTCTCAAAGCAGACCTTGTGAAAGCCTTCACACCTATAAACAATAATTTAGATGAACATATCCGAAGACTCGAGAAGGACGTTCAAAACACAGGCGGTTGGACAACAATGGGCAACACCGCAGACACTTCCAACCGTCCTTTCGCGAAAGCAAAAACACAATCACCACTACCAATCACGACTGAAAACAGATTTTCTGTTTTAGATTATAACAAAGACTTTCCTGGCCTTCCCACTCCCCATTACCCCTCCCATCATCGACACATCCACCCACAAACCAAAGCAAACAGACTAGCAAGCGCAAAGAAACAAAGACACGTAGATTTGCGCAACCTGGTCCACAAATAAACAAGGGCATTCCCACTAAGCCCATCAAAAAGATACTGGTTTTGGCAGATAGCCATGGGCAACAAATCTCCTCCCTGCTCAGTGGAAAACTCCCATCCAATTTCTCTGTCACATGTATATTCAAACTTAGTGGGAGGGTTGCCGACGTGACCGGTGAGTCGGTCTCTCACACAAAAACAATCACCAAACGGGGCATCACTTTACACCTGACCAGCATGTTGACAAATTACAACGTGCCGCCCAAAACACGGGCATTATAGTCTCTGCCCTTCCGGTACAAAAAACTTACATTGTGCAAATAAATTAAACACGCAAACAATCAATTGAAACTGCATCTGAGATACACACATGTTAAATTATTTGAGCTTAATTTTCTCTCAGAAAATCACTCCATCCGTCATGAACCTTGTCTGAAAACATGCACTCGGTAGCGATCTTGCAAAACACATCCTTTCACAACCGCGACAGTATTCTGTCCAACACCCGTCCTCACCTACATCTCCTAGTTCTCTTCCATCCGCTGGGACCTCTTTGGACATAATTACCTTATCCCCTGAACCTAATCCTTGCACTACCTCTCCCATTATTCATTTATCTACACTTGTCACCCCTCCTTCCTCCCCACCTGTCACTGCTGGGGCACGATACTTCCTTCTAACACGCACTCGAGGTAAAAAGAGATATATAAATAGCAGTTACATGCAGCAGAGAAACATCCGTGTGGGTACATGCAAAAAATTCAAATAATGCATCAAAATGTGCAAACTCTTTCAAATAAAATTGAATCAGTCGAAGCAGCATTACAGTGTTATCTAGGTCAAATAGATGTTTCTTGCTTTACAGAACATTGGTTGTCTCATAATGATTTAAACACACTTCAAATTCCTAGTTTTTTCCTTGAAGGATCGTATTGTGGAGCAAGGGCATCAAATTAGGGCCCTGTATTCGGAGGTCTGTGTATTTACGTAAGAAATGATATCGACTTTGTCTTCTTGTCAGAATTCAATTTATACGCAGTTGAAAAAGTTTTTGAAATAACAGTCATACATCTTACTACGCTCAAACCTATCTTAATTTGCATCTACAGACCTCAAACAAAGGGAGCTTTAGATAATTTCATTTTGTTAGAAAATCTAGAGATACCTCTAAACAAAATTAGTAATCAATCTTTTAAATCCATTGTAACATGTGGATATTTCAACATTGATTTTCTGAGCGAATCTCACGAAAAAGATAAATTTCTCAATTTACTGCATTATTTTAATTTAGATATTACAGTGAATGTACCTACACGGAATACAATTAAATCACAAAACGCAATAGATCAAATTATAATAAACAACTTGATATGGAAAAAAATTTAATCTAGGTTACAGTGACCACGATGCACAAATTCTTATAATTACTAATAACATGAACACTGACACAATAAATAATACCCACGTGTGCAGAGTATTCACTAAAGTTAACATAAAATTATTTACGGACTACTTGCTGAAGGAATCAAGGGAAATAGTTTATAACGCCGTTGGCACAAATGAAAAATATATTTTTCTCAAAGCTTTCATTTCACTTTAACGCATGCTCTCCTCTCAAAAAGAGAAAATGAAATATTTCACGGAAAAGTAAGACTTGGATCACACAAGGAATTAGAACATCGTGTAAAAACAAACGTACGCTTTACTTTATTTCTAAACATCATAACGTATTACCCGATTTCCATGACTACTTTCGAGAATCCAAAAGTATTTAAAGAAAGTAGTAGTTCATACAAAAATAATGAAAAATAATCAGGATATTTTTAACTCTAATAACAAAACTAAAGCAAAGTGGAATATCGCAAAAAATACGACCACATCATCTCGGTACTTAGTAGAGAGTGCTGTATAAAGGATAATGAAAGAGAAACAAGTAATCCGAAAAGTGGCAAATTTCTTCAATCAACACTTATCTAGAATTGCGGTTGTACTTACGAAGTGACTAACACCACAAAATTCAATGTCATTCCCTTCCCAAAAAATTTTTGACAGTATATTTATTTCAGAAACTTCTTCTAACGATATCCTGAGAATAGTTAGTAAACTAAAAATACATATTCATCTGGTTTACATGAATTTCCGGCTTGTTTATTGAAAACTTGTATTCCTCCCTTTGTACACCCGTTAACTCCAATCCAATGCTTCTTTATGCACATGAATATTATCAGATATTTTCAAAACAGCAAAAATTAAGCCACTTTTTAAAAAGGGGAACTAAAATGAAATTCAAAATTAACGACCAGTTTCTCTTTTGTTAGTTTTCTCAAAAATATTAGAGAGGCTTTTCAATGCGCGAGTAAATTTTTTCTCAGGAAAAACGAAGCGTTTTCAGACTCACAACACGGATTTAGAAAATCAAAATCCACAGAAATTGCCGTTTTTTATTCCTTAAAGATGTTGCTTCATCAATGGACCAAAATGAAGCACCGTTGGAATATTTTTAAATCTTTCGAAATCCTTTGACGCTATTTACCATAATATCTTGCTATCAAAATTACCTTCTAATGGAATTCGTGGTATCGCCCTAGATTGGATAACTTCGCACCTAAAACATCGATATCAAAGAGTAGAAATACCATACTGGCACGAAAGATTATTATTCACATCTCTTTCCAATTCTTTACTAATTGAATATGGGGTCTCGCAAGGTTCCATCTTATGTAATATCCCCTTTCTGTTATATGTAAACGATATTTTCTAGTCTATGAAAAACGGAAGAACGGTTCTGTTTGACGACACGAATGTTCTTTGCAAAAAAGAAACAATAAATAGTACGATTTCAGAAGTTTTAAATTATTTTTGTAATATCAAATAGTTAACGAAGGAAAAACAGTTTCAACGCATTTTTGCATTTCAAATCAGCAATCGCATGCTCGGGTTCGTAGGCTTCCGCGGCCGGAGTCAATGCATTCTTGGCTATCCGGGATGAGCCGCGTCTCGGTCAATTGTGCTGACGTTTCGACCATCTTGCTGTGGCCTTCTTCAGAGCTATACTGAATGCATCGCATGCTCCATTGAAAATGAACAATATGCAGTTAGCTGATGTTAAGGTAACAAAATGTTTAGGTCTTTCAATTCAGTCAAACCTCAAATGCAATGTACATATAAAATAATTATACACTAAATTAACTTATTTTTCTAAGGCACTCAGAATTCTTTCAAATTCTGACAGCCTTCATGCAGCACGTTGCGTCTATTTTGCAAATGTACATATGGCATAATATTCTGAGGAAGCTGATCATGTAGTACCCAGACCTCTAGGTCGCTAAAGCAAAATTATTCGAATAATGAAAAATGCCATTCGTGTGATCACTGCAAGCCTCTTTTCATTGAACTTGGAATCTTACCATTGATTTGCCTATTTATTTACGAATCTGTAATGTTTGTTATATCTGACTTACTTAACGGTGTGAATATGTTTTCATGCAATACTGATATTTATAATTACAACACACGTCGTAGAAATCATGTTTATCACGTGCCAGTATCAACAGCTCACTACCAGAAATCCATGTTACTTTACAACGCATTGCCAGATGATAAAAACAATTGAAGTCGGTACACAAATTTAAGTTAAAAGGAAAATCTTTTCTGCTGCATAACTGTTTCTATTCAATTAGAGACTACACTGATCTTCAAAAAGATAAATGTTTATTTTAACAAAACAGAGATATATAATGTATTAGTTTACATTTGTATTGAATACAATTTTTAAAATATGTAATATGCTTGTAACAAATAATGTACTTCAGCTTCCGGGTCAATGAGATCCATCTCGATCAGGTTTTTGTCCAGTTTCCCTGACACGTTGAGCAATTGCTGAGATGGTCCCTTGTTTTGCTTCTGGACGTAAATGTAGCTTCACTATGCGCACGTTTTGTTGAACTCTTTTGTTTGTAGTGGTAGGAGTAGAGATAAGAGCAAGTTACTATTTTGTTAGCAACACAGAAAAATCAAATCTGCAGTTCGTTTACCGTTGCAAATAAATTTTCTATAGCTCGAGAACAAAAATGTCTAGTTTTTCAAATGTTGCTTATCTCGCGCTTTTTTTAAATTTTATTTTTATTTATTTATCTTTAACTTTTACTCATCTTTCAATTATTTATAGTTAAAATGATGGGAAGGGATTATGGAACTCAAAAAACGTGTACAGATTATCTCCCCCTTACGTCACAGTTTTTACTGTATTTGACTAAATAAATTTAATCTAATCTAACAACACGATAGTTTCTGTCGAAAAATCGGCATATTGTGCTGCGGCATCACTATACTTTCTCTTAACTATGTAATTATGTAGTAGGCGCGACATTGCAGTAATAACTGATATTGTGAAACAACAAAATTGATGACAGAGATTTTTTTCTTCATGGAATCTCTTCAAACACTAGTGGTGATTCAACAGCATACACTCTCTTGCGTTGATTGTAACTTTTGCGATTATTGACAACTCAAAGAGTTCAAACTAAGACCTCGCCATTTTGCAAAGTGTCCTGTGCTCTATTGAAAAAAAATTTAAAGAAAAAATTTGAAGCCGAACAGATTTTATTTAACTCAAACATTTCTATCTTCAATATTGTAAATTTGTCATTTTTTTCAATTTTCGAAAATATAGTTCCCCCTACAATCAGACAGCGCCAATGTTTATCATCCTTTGTTACAAACTACGAAATAATTTAAAGAAAAAATATGTGTTCGTTTTTCAGAAAATAATCTTTAAGATTGCCTATATTTCACGCTAAATTACGAGAAAACTACTCAAATTTTCGAAAGAATGTTCATAACCTAATTTAATGATCTCTCCATGAAGAACAAATATCGTTAAGAAAAATCTCAACCTTCCATATTGTAGTTGCAGGAAGATGGCGAAAACATTTCAAACTTTTTATGCAATTTTCAGAATATCAGTGATTTAAATGAAAGTGAGACTCACTCCATTTTTAAGCGTTCTTTACACTTTTCGAGAACAAATTTTATTAATTAAATTTGGCTCTAAGTAAATTTAAAAAAATATTTTTCTAATAATAAAGATTGTTTATTTTTCATATTTTATCAATCAGATAAAATAGCATTAAGTTGACAAAAACATTTTTCGCTGTGGAGGGTTGTGGGTGGTGAAACGGGGGCTAAAAATATTTCAAAGATATTATTTTTATGTTAGACTTATAGTGTGATAACTCATGTCATTAATTTTAGGGAACTTTTTACTATCTTATCCGGGGATACCCTTCGGTAGGAATATGATATACCAATTTTTTTAATTACTAAGATCCGGCATTAACAGTTTTTCTGTTGAAAATTCGCGGTTTTCTGGTGCATGATTTTTAGGAAGTAAAGGCCAGAAAGTAAAGAGAGTAAAAATCAGATCTTATATAAGGTCATGTACTCTTTTTTGAAAATTTTAGTAGTTTCCGTGTAATTTTTATTTAAAGTGAATGCACTTTTTTTAAGAAATTTCTCAAAAAGGGCTCTAGCGTTTTTCTTCATATTTTTCGAACATAGTAAAGGACGCTTAAAGAATTATTTAGGACTTATTTTAATTGAACTCTCTGAATTTTTTATTTTCAAATGTTACAAATACTGCAAGAAAGTACATAAGGTTGTATCTTCACTAGTTTCTTTGACGAGAAAATGCATCGTTTTATTTCAAAAGAAAAATAAGTCCAACATATCAATGTTATTGTTCCTGATCATATCGACTATTGATTTATATTGATAAAATATCACAATATCCATAAAGAACACTTTAAATTTAAATATTTTTATTCTTCAACGCTTTGTTCAAACATACTAGATTTAACATATAAAAAGTAAATCCATCGTTTGTATCAATGAGTTGAATGTTTTCTTTGTAAATGACATATCAACTTTTATTGCATCACTAAGACATACAGCGCAGAAACACATTGTGAATTATTACACTGTGATTGAACCCCCAGGAATAATTTAGAAAATTGAAGTGTTCCATTCGCTCTGAGTGACATTTCTGTGAAAATATTGGGAGCACCTTTCGCAGGAAAGCGAGGCTTTCGCATCCCGTGCACTACGTGGAGTGATGGGGCCGGAGCGAGAAAAGCTCATAAAAGGCTCGGGCTGCGATGGACAGTAAATACGACAGGATGCTCTCACAGCCTCGGAATTCTCAAGACGCGTTGGACGAGTCCATGGCAAACTTTCAGCGTGAAGCGCTGGCCACCTCGCCAAAGCGACTGGCAGCTGTCACGCGCGTCTCGTCGCCCAGCGCCGTCAGGCGTGGCTCGGCATGGCTTCGCGGCGTCACGGCTTCACGGCGTGGCAGCGCGGGCGGCCTCTCCGCGCAAGCGGCTTCCGCTCCTTCCGGAAGCAGCCCGGCCGCCAGCTTCGGATCCCTGCTTCTCCCGCCTTTCGTACGAGTCACAAGTTTGTCACTTTCTACATCCCTGCACCTCTGTCGTTTTCCCCTCCCCAATTCCATCAATGATTCAATTTGCGTTTGTATTACGTGTTAACGTGATAAACACATAGGATTGTAATGCTGCAAATGAAAGCGGCGATTTATTCGAAAAACTCGTCATAAAAACCGAAAACGTCATCATCATCCTACACACAAAAAGTGCCTTGTCGCTGCCACTTTATTCTTAGTCCCTGTATAGATAGTGACGTGTAGTTGTTTTTGAAATTCTTAAAATATTTTCATTCCAGGTGTGTGTGTGTCTCTCTCTCTCTCTCTCCCTCTCTCTCCCTCTCTCTCTCTCCCTCTCTCTCTCCCTCTCTCTCCCTCTCTCTCCCTCTCTC
>BOPP01000018.1:12429138-12475555 GCA_017312745.1 Gryllus bimaculatus | reverse complement strand
CTCCCTCTCCCTCTCCCTCTCCCTCTCTCTCTCTCTCCCTCTCTCTCTCTCTCTCTCTTAGAAAACGTGGATAATTCTTATTGATATATGTAATAAATTACTTCCTTTAACACGTTGTGTAACCAGAAACCATGTTTTGTGAGTTCTTGATAAAATAATAATTAAATATCTACACGATGTTGATGTTCGTGGACACTCTTTCTGCCATACGACAGAACCTCCAGAAACGTCAAACGAGTCATAAGAAGATGTGATTGAATATCTCTATCAGGAGAGTATGAGCATCTGATTGTAAAAAGCCGTAAATTAAAGTCATTTACAGTATCCCTAAAAAAATACATAGATATAATACACTTATGACCAAATTATTATAAAAAATCTTGCAAATAATGAACCCTTCTTAGTTTTAAACTGTAATCAGTTAATTTATGAAACTTCTACACCAGGTTACTTTTCAGTTAGTAATTTTATCGGAGGAGCAGTTACACTTTTAAACGGCTCAAGACTCACTCACTCCAATTTTTCCATCAAACCAGCCTACAAGAAACCATTACCAATCAATGTGAAGTGTGAAGATCAATGTTATAAAAAAGTCGTCAAGTATATGAGTGGCGAAATGTTTGGAGTTTTACTATCATATTGCGTCTTGGGAGACAAGTAATGAAGATTAGTAGGAATCATAACGAAATCATTACAGTTCCAAGCATCCTTATTAAAATTAGTTACTTTGTTTTACATTTAACAAATATTGAGTGGAAAAACAGTATAACTCCAAGATCTATTTTTGACTGTACAGCTTCTTAGGAAGCGCATACTGAAACTTACTCGGCAACTTCTTGTAAAGGGAGTCATTCCTTACAACTTCTCTGTGCATATGATTGTTGTAAAATGTAAAAATGTTTTACGCATAACATATTTTTGTGTTTTTAAATATTACTTATTATATGTTTATTTTTAATAAACGGAATATTACGGAATCTAGATCAGCGTTACAGCGCGCTGTAAGGGTTACAGCGCTGCAGCCCAGCAATCGAGTCCAGAAGCCAGAGCTGCCCACTGCGACAGTCGCTTCAACATTTTCTTATCAATTTCATTAGAAACGAACGTTAAAGCACTATCGGTTTTGTGCGCAGGTGCAGTTCAAGTTTCGCATCACTTTAGTGCATTCGCGCATGCGCAGAAGACATACTGCGTCTGTTATGACGAGCACAAACTCCCTATTACTCGTGCCCTACGAGCAGCGACACACGTCATCCCAACGTAATACATGACATTCTTTCAAAATCTATCTTTTAAGGAACAGATTCCATTACGGGAAAAAATATCTATCTTCATAATTGTAGTTGTAGGAAGACACCGAAAAATGTTTGAATTTTTGCAGTTTTCGAAAAATTAGAGTTTTTAACTAAAACGAGATCTGCACCATTCTCTTACACATCCTTCACACTATGCAACAACTAATTGCAACAACGGCTTCAGCCACGGAAGACGACGCTCTCATATCTGTAGTTGTTTCAGACTACAGAAAAGTTGTCTTTTCTCTTAGTCAAGTATTTATTCTTGTATATGTATAAATAAGTATATACGGAGACGTTCGAAACACAAAACTTTGTAAATAGTAATTGTATGAAAACTGATTTAAATTTGCACCCAACTGCAAACTTCCATCAACCGAAATTTGTTTTACAGTACTATAGACGCGGTGTTGAGCGAGAGAAACCATTCCAGTATTTCTAAGCGTACGAGTAGAGATTAAAACACACAGAAAACAAAATGGCCCCTTTAACTTTTTATCGTTTAAGATAATTTCTGTATTTTTCCTTTAATTTAATTTTAGATTTATTTCGGCTTCTGCGCTTTGCTGACCATCCATGTTATGGACCGTGGGCACCCAAAAGAACTATATCTGCAAAATGGTTAAAGAAGATTAAAAAAGGCCTTATTTTGTAGAAAACAATCTAAGAACATAATCCGGGTCCAACTTGCCCCCCTTTATTTCCCCCACTGTCCCCATCTATCCTTCACCTACACCCGAACTGGTGCTCGTCATTTCTCCATCTGCCACCTATCACTCCCCCAATCTATCAGAATTTACCAGTCCTCAAAAAGGTCTTGCCCCTACGGGACACGCAAACTTAGTTTAAAAAACCTCGGACGCCTCGCTTCCGACTTAAGCGCAATTATAATGTGGGTTGCATTAATCTCTACTGTATGTCATAATCTGCTAACTTCTATTTTCACTTTCCCGTATACGTACGTATATACGGAGTAATAGTATACGTAGTATAGGGAAAGTTATGTAATACTGCGGAAAATCGATTTAGAGATTTCAACGGAAATACACGCTTTGGGTCCCCTGATACCGCAAAAGTGTTTGTTCGTTGTTTTCGTTTGTTTGTTTGTTGGTTGTTGTTGTTTTTCTTTCTTTCTTTCTTTGGAAACGTTCGTCTGTCCGTCCGGTTTCTGTGAACACTACTAGCCCCTAAACTAGGAGTAGGGTTTTTTTTTTTCAAATTGAAGAGACACCTGGCCATTTGGCTCGAGTCGGAACTTTGAGATTTTGAAAAACATTCTTCAAAATTTGAGGGTACTTTACATGAAACCCTCCGGACATTTTCAAAATTTTCTCGAAAAAGGCTCTAAATTTTTTCTTTAAATTTCTTGTGCGAATACAGTAACATACACCTAAATGTGGCCTAGGTCCGATTTTCGCGGTTAACTTTCGAAAATTTCAAAAGTATGAATTTTATTCGGTGTCTTCCTACAACCACACAACATAGTAAGTTTTTTCATTAAGGTCATGTACATTTTTTTGAAAATTTTAGTAGTCTTCGCGCAATATTGTGAGCAATATGTGCAATTTTTAAAAATTACAAAAACAATATTTTCTCAAAAACGGTTTATTTTTTTCTTTAAACTTTTAGTATGGATTGTGCTAAATGTACTCCATAAGGTGACATAAACGCCATATTACTCTATATTTTTGTTTTTTCAAAAATTACAAAAATGTAATTTTTTGACTTGTTAATATTTATACTAGCGGCAATTTGTTCCCATTGTTTTATTTGAGTGCATGCGCTTTAAATAACATCACATAAAGTTTCTCGAAAACAACCGTTTTCTCTGAAAACTAGCTCAAAATACCGCATTTTCAGAAACGCTCAAACACCATTTTCTCAAAAACGGCTTCAATTTTTTCTTCAAACATTTCGAACGGATAGTGGTAATTCCACTTCTTAATATGACGTTAAGTTTATTTCGGTGTATTTTTTTGTTTTATTTCAAAAATTACACGAATGTAAATTTTTTGAAAGATCTCTCACGCCGCTGATATGCGCATTTCCAGCACTATTGTATTGTGAAGTTGAAGTACTAAAAATAACTTCAAATGAAGTTATTCGAAAACTGTAAAATTTTCTGTGAAAATGAGCTTCAACATTTGATTTAACAGTAGCGCTTGAAACCCATTTTCTTAAACTCGGATCCAAATTTTTCAAAGAAAATTGCCATTTAGGATGATGTTGTACTATTTTTAAAATAATATTTCCATTCTACTAACCAGATACCAAAATAATTAAAAACATTTTTTAAATGTACTTTGAGTGGCAATAGATGGCAGCTGTCAAGAATATGTGGCAAGTCCAAGTAGTTAGCCTAGACCAAAGGAAATAGAAAACTAATACAGGAAAGTCTGTGCCATTCTGTAGCACCATTAGTTTCTCCTGAAATCTGTTGCATGTAGAACTATAGGGTAATTCTCTATCCACCAGTAGAATACTTACAAAGTTTCTTATAAATTGCCAAAATCTATCATTTTTCCTTTGCATATGATATACCAACAAATGATTATAAAACTTTAAAAACATGATAATTTGTAACTACATTCCATAGTCAAAATATTACAAGGTACTACAACAATGTACGTGAGTGTATAATAAACACTAAAATAAATACATAGAAATGTTGGAGTCATTTTCAAAGTATTTTTAAAGTCAAGGTGATTTAAAGGCCGGAAAACGGCAAAACAATATTTATTTTTTAACAAAAGTTCTGCGATTGAAAAACATTTTTAAAAAATTCACAATGATTTGTTTTTTGAGAGGAACTTTTTATAATTTTTTAATCCTGTTCCAGGGTTCTAAGACACAGTAAACATTTTTTAAAAAAATATTTTTGCATTTGAATTTGGCACTTGGAATTTGGCGGAATACCAAAAGCTGATTTGGTGATAATATAAATTATTTTCTTATTTTTAAGATTTTTGTTTCTAACAGATAAAATAGTGTTAAGTTGATGAAAATAATAAAATAAAAACACAAAAGAAATGTCTATAATTCATCTCAAAGAAAAATTACACTGAAATAAAAGCAATTGAATTGTGTTAATTGGGTGCCTTTTTTTATTTCTGTGTTCATTTTTCTTTGTGAAGAAATACATTCATTTCTTTTGTAAATGATAAACATTTTAGATGTTTCTGCAGTGTTAATATATATTTCTGAAATGCAAATTTTTGCATCGAAAATATTTTTTCAAACCAAATTTTGAGTGCATATTGCGGCTCAAACATTCAAAATATTGAAGGAGTTTATTTCACAAATTGTTTTCAGAGCTTATTTTTGAAGTTTTGTTTCCTCTTGAAACATCTTAAGCTTGATTTCTGGTGGAATGTGACGGAACGGAGTTCCGGTACCTCAGGAATAATTAATAAATTATATTATAATATATACGTATGTCTATTAAATTAGTAATTAAGTTTGGGCACATACTGAAACCTAATACACACACATGCACGCCCACGAACAGAATATTAGTTAATGTACATCTGTGATGTAACATACAGTTTAGAGCCTAGCTGTTAAAGGTTGGATTCCAGAGGGAAGCTATTTGAACTTGTTAAACAATTAACTTTCAAGTTCAGAATGTTTGCATTATTCAAACTGAGTTTTGGGTAACAAATAGTAACCTTTTAACAATGTGATTGCTCAGAATGAACAAAATGAATTTTAGTAATTCATCGATTCATGTCTTAAGTATCTAAGACATTATTAGCAAAAGATGTTACTTTTTAATTTACAGTACATGATAAAATTGTTATGTTTTCATTCTTATGGTTATGCTTTGTATATATGTTAGTTGTTGACAACTAGTCAGTCAGAGAGTAGCACTTAACTTTGTTCCAGAAAATCAGCACTAGGTTAACTGATATAATTATACTATAATTAGACAATAATATTATCAATTTTATTTAACAATTAGAAGAAAATGAATGTAAGCCGAGAGACAGTCAATTGAAATTAAAATATGAAAAATTTAATTAAAATTTAAATTATTATATTTTAAATATTATTTGCTTGCAATGTATGCAGCACGAATACTTTATAGGATACAATGGCCTTCATTGCAATATTGCAGTTTTATTATTAACTACTGGCCTGCTGCTGCAAAAACACTGCTGAACAAAACCACCCAAAATGGTTTTCCAAAAAGTAGTACACACACTGTTGCTAAGAATGAGAATTCAGTCAGTTTGTGTGGTATGAGAATATGCAGAAAAACACAATTAAATATTTGCATTTACCAGTAAATATTGCAACTGTTTCATTCTTTTGGGATTTTTGCTACGTTTCTGGCTATCTAAAAAAACCATAGACCTCTCACATGGGCTAGAGGTTGTATAGTTTACTTTCAATTCCTGAGCACATTGGAAATTAGTAATATTGATATTTTTTGTATAAAATTATATTAAACACTTAATAAATTTTCTAAGCTTTTCTATTAGCATTTAATATTCTATAATCATTTAATATTCTTTTCTCTTCAAAACGCTTCTTAGACCATATATTTGACAGTTACTATTTTGATTAACCCTGCACTGCCATACTGGAGTGTGACACCTCTCTGAACATTCTTTAAACAGAATGTTTGAGCTTTTTGAGAAAACCAACAATTGTCTAACTTAATTTATTTGACAATGCTTTCTTATTTTTGCTTTTATTTATAAGAGTCATGTTCTAATTGTTTTCAAAGGTTTGGGAAAATGAAGGTTGGGATATATTACATCACAATGTGTCTTAATTGACAGCAATTAAATTTATAACCTTGTGCACTTTTACAGCAGTCTTACTCCATGTAGTGCACATTAGAAATCATTTTTATTTTTAACTTCGTGAAACTAGAACAAAGTAGTCAAAAAAGAATCATTGTTGCAAGTACCAGTACCAAGAGAAAGAGGAGATGCATTGTCAACACATACTTGAAAAATTTGATCTCATGTTTTAATCCAGCTTGTTCTGCTCTACCTAATTCTGATGCATTTACCAGTATGACAAAAAAATTATACAGCACATGGAATAATATACAATTAAATATTTAAATATCATCATGTAACATACTGTAATGAAATACACTAAAAAAATAATATTGTTTTGCCCAAAACCAGCTATATGCACTTTTAGAAAAATTAATTATCTACACTACTCAGAAGCAAGAAACTACTTACGATTCACTCCATAAACTTCAGGAATATAATGATATATTAAGATGCATGACAGAAATAAAAAAAATTACTTGAGATTGTTTTGTCCCAGTTGTAAAATGAATTCACTTCACATGGTCCACTTACAGATGCAATGAAGATATATAAAATTTTACTAAATCTCAATTATATTGGTGTTCAACATCTGTTAAAAATTACAATTATTGGGATTATATTTATGAACTTTTTATGGAATTATTCTAGAAGATTGTTAAAGCTGATGTAATATTTCCCTTGGTGTAATATTAATAATAAATAATATAAAAAATCTTCTAAAATTATTTAAATAGTCTAGTGACATTTATGACAAATTTAGAGAAAGCCATTTAACTCAAACAGCACAGGGTTTCAAATTTTGATTAGAAGACTGGAACTAGGTAAAGAATGTAATTTTTCATAAATATTAGGGAAAGAATATGATCATCAAAATTAATTGTATTGAAATAAATTGCCCACAGGTGATGAATAGGGGCGGATTTTGATGACCTAAAACATCTTCAAAAATGATCAATAATCTGCTCTTAAAATGTTTTTAAAATGCCCTAAAGCAAAGAAAAGGACATAAAAAATGTGATTCAAAACAGTTCATCCGAACGACTCAAGCTGTGGAATATGTTATTGATATAATCAAAGCTGCTTCTATTCATTCAAATGAACTCAGCTTGTAGAGTTTGGAAAGTTCTTTACCAGGAAATATCTGTCTTTAGTTTCCCAAAATCGGAACTTTAGACATACTCACAAAGATTGACATTACAATTTATGAGGGAAGAAATCAAATAAGCTACTCACGAATTCTGTGGAGAACATTTTTTGCATCATGTAAATATTTTTTTAAATAAGAGTCATTAAAATGACATTAAAATCAATGAAAAATGCATTAAAAATGAAGGTATGAGGTAAAAAATGGCTTGTTGGTTGAAATCAATGACAAATGCATGTAAATGACCTATAAAAATTGATCTTTTCTTTTTGTTATAACACAATTTATTTCTATACTAAACAACATTGTTCTAAAGTGAAAAGGAAAAAAAAAGATTTTTCATTAAAATCTGCCCTGTATTGTTGAATCACTTTGGTGGTAAAACAATCTCAAGAATTAATTTTTGTTTCTATCATGCATCTTTATATATTATATTTCTTAATTTTAAGTGTCCTATTGTAAGCTTAATTATACATTTTGCCCAAAAATTGCCCCCAAAATTCTATTAACTTAACCATTATCATTTTTCTTTCAAGGAAAGCAAGGTATGTTGCTTAAAATAATGCTTAATAATGCATAATAACTCTTAAGTAACTTCTTCGGTAAAAGAAAATTCCTTGAATTTGTTGCTTTCTGATAGACAAATCACCAAAACATTACTTTTCTAGTCACATTATGAAGAAGAAAGTTACACTTGAAGAAGGGTATATAAGAATAAATACACCTCAATAAAAATAATCTTGTTGAAAAGAAAACAAATTTACCCCAGCATTATACAAATCTAATTTTCTTGTTTTATAAACTATTATAAAATTATTGTCTACCTTAAATGACTGTAATACATTTATAATCCAAATGTGTTTATTCAGCAGAAAGATTTGCAATTTGCAAGTTTGACATCACATGACTGATATTTATTTAAACAACAAAACAAAAAAGATGACAAACACATAATCTGAACTCACTGACTAATTTCAACGTAAGTTCATTTACATTGATTTCTAGCAAACATACAAGTAAAACTAAATATTGTTGTCAGACGCACTTCATCTTACAAAATACATTATTATGATTTTAACTGTACAATTCTAACTGTAAAAAGAAGCAAAGAAACAAATGTTCACAGTTTGGGAGAGTCTTTTTTATTTTACTTTCACAGCAGAATGGTGGGGCAGGAGTTTATTTATATATGGGATCTTTTTTTTATACTGCCTTGCAGCTTGAATAGTTAAGAGGGAAAGTTTTATGTTAGTTATGCTAGCCACAACTAACAGTAAAAATTATTTGATAGGCTGTTTGGCCTACCTGATTTTAAGTATTTTTTTCTTGATATTAATTTTTGAAAATATTTTTAATAAACTTTTAATCTCCCCTTTTTCCCGTTCACGCAATGTTCATACTTGATTTAGATAGGACTCATTCAGACCGTTCACTCACACCGTGACGACACCACAGTGTCTTCGGTTCTGTCAGCCTCAGCACTGATTTATGACTTAAAACTGGGACAAACTGGGAGATAAACATTGGTTTCCATTTGTACAAGTTTGTACACCCATTGTGCTCCAGTGGCGAGATCTGGGCGTGGGCAGCTTCTTCCGTCAAATGTTCAAGTCAGCTGCTGTAGAGTCGCGCCAGTGTGTTCCTACTTCAGCGGCCACGCGCAACGGCCGCGCTGCTACTTTTGGGCAAATGTGTTTTTGTAGGCTTAAACAGTACGAATAAGCGAATAAGCTATTCGAATATTCAATTTTTGTTACAATGAGAGAAGGGATAGAACTGCGTAGTAACTGTGTATTTCTTTTACTTCTAAGTTCGTTCGTATTAACATGGGCAGTAGACAATCGTACTTTGACATTTAATGAAGATCCACAAGAAATTACGCATAGTGATTCAGTTTCTATCGACGATCTACATGCAAAGGGGGTAGAAGCATATTTAGAAAATGATTGGAATAGTTGTATAAAGTATTTTTCAGCTGCTGCAAAAGAACATCGTACTTTTATGAAAACTACAGCGAAGTGCAGAAACCGTTGTCGCTCCCGAAGTGAAGGCGAACCTTTTATGTTCCCTTTTGATGTTGAAAATTTACATTTCTATGAAACAGCAGTCCGAACTACTCTTTGCCTTTTAAAATGCAAAAACGCTGCATTCAAAAATAAATTTGTTTCTGTTTCTCCTGAACTCGACAAGCTTTATTTTCGAAAGAAGCCCTATGAGTATCTACATTTATGTTACTACCAGGTAAGAGAGCAAGTGACGTGCTACGTGATTGGCGGTTGCGAAAAATTGGTCAAATGATCATTTTCATTTTCAGCGAATGACCTTCCCTTGACGCGTAAATGTGTACTATTTTAATTTTTACTTATTAATTTTCACAAAACGAAAATATAGCATTTTAATGGAATAATTAAATCATTTTAATGGAAGAAGCATTTTTTCATTCTTGGGGAGTCTGTTGCATAGACTGGAACGTTGTTGAGAGAGGCGGGACATTCAAGTTGTAAAATATAGGTGCCGGTGATTGTATGTTTTCTTAAAAAAATCTGTTTAATTGTTCAAATTCTGAAGATTATATTACCTACACAATCTGTTTCTTTTCCATTCAGACTTAGAATCAAACTTTGGCTTCAAAACTAATGACTGAGCTTATTTTCAAGTTATGCCTGTAAAATGATGTTAAAAACAAATTGTAGTTTTACCATGCATGAACTAATGATACTCTAATCTCTAATACCAATAGCTTTACAACTATATATTTTGTTCATTTTCAAACCAACCCATTAAATTGTGAAAAATAGAGGCAAATTTAAGTCAGATACAAATAATATATTACAAAAATTTCTCATTTAAAATTAGGATATTTTTTTCGAATAATGAACTTCCTTCATAGTCCCATATTATTGCAGAATTCTAAAAATCATTTATGTTAAATTGGCACAGTAAATATTAAAGTATGGATTATAACATTCTATAAGATTTGTATATCTTATGGGAAATTTTTGAAAAAGGATTTGCACTAGAGGTTATTATTTTCTTCAGTTTATTCAAGAAATAGGAAACCTGCAGGAAGTAAAATTCCCTGACCTTTAAAGATGGCATTGAATGAAATGTTAACAAAAAACTAATATATTGTACATTGAACCCAAGGTTAAACTTAAAATATTTGTACAGTTTTGTATAGAGTTCAGAATATTTCTATATGAGCAAATTTATTTTATGTGATGAAATTTAAAGCTACTAACAAACAAATGAATATTGCATTTCATACAAAAGAAACATGGTGTTCTTGTATAATTATTTTTTCATTTTTTCATACTTTAGAAGCACTTGATGTTTTATATCATCAATCCTCTCATTTATAATCCATAACTGATCTAGGGTAACATTTTTGAAGTAGGCGATGCAAATTTACCTGCTGAATTCCACAAGGGGCAGTTTTACCCTCCGAATTGTCTTAATACATAATATTCTAGAATTTCCAAAACTTCTGTCAAGCATTCTTATGATGAAGGACCAGTTTTGTTTGACTTCAAGAATTGAATCATAAAAATAATTACAAAATCAAAATTTTTAAAGAATATCACTGATTCATCTTCAACTCAGAGAATGGCAGAAGGTCAGTTGTTTCAATGAAGTGTCCCTCAGCCCAACCACATATCCAATTTCACCCCTTACGAATTCACCTCTTTCTTTATATCCTTTTACATGTACATACAATCTATGCTGGTGTCTCTATCATTTCATTAGTTCACCTAAGTTGAAAATTTGTGTCTCAACCCTCCTTCTATTCTACTCCATGGGCAGCAGAACTTAACAAACTCTTCACTTCCTCAAAACAAAATAATCAACTGGTTATTAATGACAGTATATATAATTAGCCTCAACTTCAGTGGTTCATGTCAATGCAAAAATTGTACATGATCTTACCTAATATCTTCAGTAACATTTTAAGATATATACATGGCTGTCAGGGCATTTCTCGTGAGGAAGGTCACTGCATGATGCCCAAAATGTTGGCATCTATGCTCAGGACATGGTATTTCTCAGATAGCTGAAGTAGATACTGACTCTGGTTGCAGAAACCTGTTTTCAACATTTTAAGGGGTTTCTACCTCACTAGTCCTATTACTTGTTTACAAACCCTCCACAGCTTTTTGTTCTAAATATATGTGCCTTGTCACTGTACAAGTTTTTCAATTTGGTTGCAGTGCAGAAACATAGGAATTGTATCATGTCCTTGTATATTCATCAAGCTAGGGTCCTTATTTAAGAGCAGAACTTATTTGCTCTCTTTATTTCCAATTGTAATTTCTAACAATTGGAAATAAAGGTTGTTTAAAATATATCAGAAATTGCTCTGGACATTTTTAAAGACAAATATGAGAATGTAGAGTTGACAAACTCTTGATTCTTAGTAAATTAAAAATTATAAATTGTTAAAAAAATTAAAACTGCTTTTTATTTGTATTTTTCAAATTAAATCAGGTTTTTTCTTTTAGTTAGATTATTTTATTAAAAAAGATTTTAGTCTTATATTTTTCATGTTTGATTATTAAATTCATAAGGTATAACTTGCAATATGTAGTCAAGAATTAAAATACCTGCAACTGTCATTAAAAATAACAAATTAAAAATAATTTGGTTAATTTTTAATTTTAACATTGAATTTAACATTTGTTCACTAAAATGAAAGTACAAAATTGTTCATGATTATATGATCAGTTTTTTTGTTACCTGATTTTTTAAAATATTTATGGTCAATTATTATTGAGTTAGTAATTAAATTAGTGGTCTCTAGCAGAAAAAATGCTGCAGAACCAAACACAAAAAATGGTTTTACACATTTCACAAAAAGTAGCATACATATTGCCCAAGAACAACAAATAAAATATTTTTACTTTCTCGCTACGGCGGGAAAGATGTGTATTGATGCGCCAAAAACGGCAAATTTTCGGCAGAAGACTCTTATTAGGGGGCACTGGCTACGAAAAAGTGGGTAAATCCAGATTAGGGGGGGGGGGCAATCCTCTAACTCGTAGTGTAGTCAGAATCCATGTTTTGTGGGTTCTTGATACCGAAAAATTGACGGCAACATCTCTGTCTGTGAACAACGCTAGACGCAAAACCGTTCAGCTGATTTTCTCCTTAATTGTTATTCCCCAATCGATGTGGCTGATGTCGTGTCCCCTTGAATTTAAACCAATATTTTAATTTGGGGGTACTTTACATGAACCTCCTGAGACATTTTCCAAATTTTGGAAAAAATGGCGTCAAACTTTTTGATTAAACCTTGTTACTGTGCCTGAAGGAAGTTTAAGAGAATGGCGCAGGTCTCATGTTCATTAAAAACATTTTTGAAACATTTATAATTTTTTTTTTAAATTGCGGCCTTTTCGTACAATTACAATTATGAAGATTTTTTTTTCTTAATGAAACCCGTTCATTAAAAACTTACAAAATGATGTCATGTTCAATTTTTCAAGTATTTTGTGGGAAATTTTGTGTCAACAAAGGGCTTTTTAACCATTTTTTCTTACAAATGGCACACAATTGTTTGATTAATTTGGCATCGAACATAGTTGCCCGCTCTGAATTTACTGTGCTTCGTGACTGTGAAATGCATAGTGATGCATGCCAGGCAGTTGGATGCAACTGAAGTTAGAATTTGTATGTTATTTCATATTTTTTTGTTAGTTTCTTACATCAATATTTTGTTATATGTTTTAAAATTAATTGTTTAGAAATCATTTAAAACCTATTTTAAATTTCGTCCTTTAATTGAGGTAAATGTGAAAAGGAATAGATGTTTCTCTTTGTTTAATAAGATGTGGGAATGAAGAGTGATTGCACGTAAAAACCGAATAATTTTGATAAATATAAAAATATTACATTTCATTATTATATTTTTCTATCCATTTTCGTTTTCTTGCTGGCGGTATTAACAATGCTAAATGGCAAAATGTGTATCCCATACAAATTAGCTGTCAGTGTTTCTTGTTGTAAAGCCGCACTTATAGCAGAAGGTGATAGGCAGATGGCTGCCTTTCATTAATTAAAGTAAAGTATATATATAGTAAATTAATATAAAGTAAGAATTTTATTTACAGTTAAAATACGCATAGTGTGTCATTGGTACCTCTGTAGAAGGATAATTCACTAAATTCATTGGCAGGAAGCTGTTTTCGTCTAATCTTTTAAATTAAAAAAATTTATGTATTTTTCACACTTCGTTTGTAAAAGAATTTTTCAAATGTTAGTGAAAGTGTACGACAGAAATTACATGTATTACAGAGCCATTCACAATATCATGAGAGTGTACAAGCTGTTGTAGGCAACTAGTTTATTAATTTTTGCTGTATGATTAAAAAAGTATTACAAATTATATCGCAAATATCAATTTTTCATGATATCAGTTATGTAGGCAACATCTGTGAGAGTGAATCCTTTCCTGCTGGGGTAAGTTACCAGTGTGCAGATCTGAAGTACATCTTTATCTTTAATTATTAACAATTAAGATTAAAATAAAATTTATAATATATAAGATTATTCAAGCAAATATTATAAGCCACACATACAAACACAAAAGTTCTCCGTAATTGCGATACCCACAGAAACAATTCCTCCATACATTCTAAGATTCATTGAAGTTAATCTTGTAGTTTTTATGTCAACTAATTGCTGCCATTGTTCCTTCAGTCTCTTGGCTTGGGATAGAAGACAACTATTGTATAATTTACTTCTTTTTGTTTCTTCTAATTTAAACGTTTTAAGATTAACTGGTAAGGTGTTGAATACTTAATAGCCTGTAAAATTGTTGGTTCTTTTGCCAATTTCTTTATGTAAATTCTCCTATGATATTGAAATAAATATTTTAATGAACACAGTCTTCATGTATCACAATCAAATAACATCACATGTTATTGTGATGTTCATGAAGAGACTATCAACAATGCCAAGACTATCAAGATTGACTATTAAGAATATGAAGATTATCAAAAATGTTCCTGTTCCAGAAAGCAATATGTAAATAGCAAATATTTAATAGCGAATAACCTCTTCCTTGGAGCTGTGCTGTCACATGACATCAGTTGTGCCATACACAGTCACACAGAGTATGAGAATTCCGTTGGTATGTGCAGTACAAGAAAATTTAGTGGAAAGTAGGCAAGAAGTATTTGATTTAAATCAGTGGGAAAAAAAGAAAGGAAAAAATAAAATCACCATTTAAAAATAATTATTGTAAAAAAAATTAAATTATTAAAATGACTCACGATTTTATATTAACTCTAAAATTTACATTAGCACTTACATACAAGGAAACTACTTTTTCTTGTCATCTTGATTGCAAATAGCCATTTGGTAGGAGCACTACGAATTTATTTTACTTGCTTCACTGTCTCTACGAAATGCTATTGTGGACTCCCTTTTGTATCTTGAAATGGTATCAATGAAAACTGAATTATATATTTTGTTTTTCACACTTGTGTAAATGCCAGAAGGGAAGAGAGAACAAGAAGGAACTGAGAAGGATATATCATATACAGACAGCTGCCCTCAAAGGGATCAAAGACCATACACTAACCTCGGGAGATTTCTCGTGAGCAAAGAAACCTGTCAGTATCAATGAACAATATAAAAAATCTTCACTGATATCCTCTTCCTTTCCATTTTAGATTTTTAACACTACCTGACTCTGGAGAATCCACGTTCACAGAAAAACAATACAAGACTGTGCCTTTACGTTGTCCAGGCTTGCAGGAATGATTCCAGTTCAATAGAGATTGATGCCAGGAGAAGGAAAAGAGAAAATGATGAAAGATGCAGAAAAGACACAAATAAAGCAAAATGCCAAAAATATGCATTAGAAGCAAAAAGGGGCAAAAAAATGGCAAAAACAACTCCAAATGTATAATTAAGTGATTCCTATTGTTAAGTTATTAAATCATAACAATAATAAAAAGGCATTTTGCCAAACTTCGGGGCTCTAATTAGAGCTAACTTTGTATGGCCAAATTATTTTTCATGGGTAAATTATTTTTCAAATTATGTCTATATTCATTGAGAAACACGTTGATTGGATCTTCAGCTTATTGACACTAAGGTCTTCAAGGAAGAATGATTATGTTGTAATTGTTTATTATTCTGACATTTCAGTGTTTGTTTGTATCATTTGTACAGGAAAATGTTAACCTTTAGAAAACCAGAATTCACTCCAATATTTTTACTTCATTATTTCAAGAGCAAACCATATTTTGGTAAATAAACCATATTTCAGATTTTGCTCTATTGTGTTAAATTATTTTTTGTGCACTTACCTCTTGTTACTACCTCCAAAGTTTTGTGGTCTATTTGTAGTGTATAATTCATTTTCTGGACTTCATTACACATTTATCTTTTGAGTTGACAGCAAATATATATCACTGAAGTACTGTGTTTTAAAATAAAACATCCTTCATTTCTTTTCATTATTAAGTACTAATCAGTTTTCTTTGATATTCCTGAGAAGAAGAAGGAAAGAAACAAAATAAACATATGTACATTATTTTTAATCTAACATTATAAATAGAGTTATTGTACAATAAATTATTGTATACCTCAGCTGAAAAGTAATATTTTCAGACTCGCTTTTTAACCACTCCTGCATGGCTACTATGGCTCAGGTGGTAAACCATTTTTCCAAACAATAGTTTCTTGACAGTATTGGAATGATAATAATAATAATAATAATAATAATAATAATAGTGATGATGATGATAATAAATAATTATTGTTGTTATTTTTTATTATTTTATTATTGTTATTATTATTATTTATTCGCTCATCTTAACTCAATATTACAAGTTTTTTTTTCATTGTCATACATAAGTTAACATTCCATATTTTTTCTGTAACAGTTTTCGTTGCTTTTTAATATGATTATAGTATTCACAATTATTTACATTTTATGTTTAATAGAAATGACATAAATTATGAGCATAAATTACCATTATTTCAGTAACTCTTTGATTGTGAAGTATTTCATTTCTTGCTCATCAACAAGAAATAATAAAGATATGGCAATTACTTTGAGAAGACTACACATAATAATGTTAAATAGAGGTTCATATGTATTTCAAAAATCATTTTGTAAAGTCTTTATTTAATGCTTTTTTTCATTTTAATTCCTTTTAAAATAGAATACCCCTTCTTAACCCCCTTTAATTTTCTTACAAGGCATCAAAAATTAGGCAGGGTTGCGCAATATTGAATTGAATTGATGCCTTATTTTACGTGGCGAGACTCGGGGCATCTGGCCCGCTCTCCCATCTGACCACGCAAATTACGGTACGATCCTTTCACCCACTAGCAAAGAAAGCAGGTATTTCTTGGGCGACGAAACAGATGATTTGAATTTGTCTCAAAGAGGATCTTTTAAATGCAAGTAAATCTACTAACATGGGAGAGCCAGCTTTACTTCCCCTCTAAAGGAAGGCAAACAAAGGCTTTTTTTGCCCTTAAAACTCCACGGCCTCGATCAGGTTTGAACCCGCTAACTTGGGTATAACAGTCCGATGCGCTAACCGTTGCACCATAGCTGCCAATATTTACATACTTGTATTTGAAATGCATATTTTAAATTCATTTTTATTTGCAAAACTGTATTTTTGAGTTTTTTGGGTATGCATTTTAGAGATTTATTTAAATACATTAAGTAGGTGTATATAAAAAAAGAAATACTTAAAATACTTTAAATACAGCTGAAGAAGAAGATAGTTTAGAACAAGGATAGTTTCTTTTTGTTTGATTCGCCTAGTGAATGCTCCTCATTGAAACAAAAATAACTGCTCCTTTCAGCTGTTAAATTTGGATTTACTTCATTTTTATATGATAAATCTAAATCATTAACAATGCTGGACAATTATCCGACAAAACAATGTTTATTCGTTATAACACTTGTTTATGTTCATCCACACCAGTTGAATGACTGTTTTCCTGGGCAGATTTTATTCATTCTCCAACTAGGGTTTATTGTCTGATGATGACTTTGAAAAATTAGTCATTTTAAAAGGAAATTCCATTTCTTTATGTTAAACATATTTTTATATTATTATTTTGTGTTTGAGAATATTTATACATATTGTTACAATATATTAAAATAGTTATTATAAAGAAATGTTTATGACTGTCAATTACTAATTTATTGTAATTAACAATTACAATATATTGCTGTAATAAAAAATATATGATGCAGAATTATTATATATTTACAGTATTTTGAGAATTTGAAGTATTTTAAACACATGTATTTAACATGTCATGTCCTCATGTATTTTGTGTATGTATTTAAATACTTATTTATAAAGTATTTTGGTGAAGTATCTAAATACTACATTTAAAGTACTTAGCCTATCCCTGGAATTAAGGAATAATATTTATAGAGCACCAGATCAGTTTTATCCATAGTTCTCATTTTTTTATTTACTGGTTTATTTGCATTACTTGAATTAATTACGTATGTAATAAACTACTTTAATGATATGTAATATTAATTATATAATAATAAATACATTATATAAATTAATTCTATTGAATAATTTTTATAGTTTACATGAAAAGAATGTTTACAGTGATGAAAAAGAACTGACTTAGATTGCAATATCTGTTGTTTGAAAACTGGAAGAAAATTAATGATATTTTTGAGAGCTGAAAAACATTACTTTGTGATGTATTAAAGTGTCAATGATTGAAAGATAAATTTGGATTTTGAAATTCTCTCTGTCACTGATCACTACATCATCTGCTACTTCATCAAAAACTGTTAATGAAAAATTTGTTCTTGTACACTTTTGAATTTTGTATTCAAAATATGAGAAAGTTTTCCCTTGAAATAGTTTTGAAGATTGAGAATTTCTCTCTGATTATTCATTATTTCTAATCAGCTAATCAAATAGTTTTAAAGCTTCAACAAGCGGAATATTATAATTTTTGGTACTTTAAAACAGTTCAGTTCATCTTGATAAGATTTTGTTCCAAATTAAGTTAACAATATAGAATACAATATTATCATTTTTGTCCAAGCAAAATTCTTTATTTCAGCAAATTCTTCTATTGTTTTTTCAATAATATGAAAAGATAGTTCATACTTATTCATTTTTCTTTAAAAAAATTAGTTTCAAACCATTAAGATTAAAGTACTGATAATATGCCCTTTAAGGAATGAAACTGTGCGTTTGAATTCTATGAGTACAATTAAATTACCAATAAAAGTAAAATTAATCCAGTTGTAAGTTTAAGTTTTGGAATGTATTGCAATTGTAAACGTTATATGACATTCAATTATTAAAAATAATTAAAGAATTGAGATCAAAATCAGCAATTGACAAAATTAAGACAAATTTTTCAGTAGGTGACTCAAGCGGTAATTAGTTTTTAGCACATATAAAATCCCAATGTTGTTTAGAAAGTAAATTAAATTTTCATAATACAGTGTTATTATTCATATTTCAGATAATCATCAGTGACATTGAGATTGATAAAAGACTATATCAATAATCATATGTGATGTGACTAACACTTTTCATCAGCTTGAAATAATTTTTTCTCTGTTAAGTTTTCAGATTTCATGATTTCATTTTCATTGTTCTTAAATGGACATAATTGTTGAATGATGAAAATATAATTAATCAATATTTTCATACCAAGAAAAGAAACTAGAACAAAATCACCATTTATACAAGTTTATTTTTTCATTTCCTTGTTTAGTTTCTTTTCCATTTGAGTATTCTACTTCTTCCTTATAAGTGTGTGATTCCTCATGTAAACTGGCATCAGCAATTCTAGTCCCTGATTCAATGTTTTCCCTCTTTTTTTCCCCATCTATTGTTCATTCGATGACACTGGAATTGTTTATTTCTTCAAAACTCATAACTTTGCATGATTATCAATTTTCTCTGGCAGCTTGTGCTTTTTAGTAATCTGTGTGATCTTTTTTCAGAATTCATGCTTGTGTGGTTTAAATTTTTTCATACTTTTTGCTATTAATCTTATTTATTATTTTTGTGATCTTGCATTTGCATATATATCACATCAATTGGAATTTTGTCTTTTGGATCTTCTTTTCTTTGCCTGTTCATATTCTCTGACTAAAATAATGGGTGTTTAGAAAGGAAGAAATTAGTCTTTCATGCTGCTAACACTTCCACCAGATAAAGTACCCTAAGGGTTTTTAAGGAATGTCTTTGGTGTGTCACACATGTCATGTCAGTTTCTTATATTGCTGTTTCATTATTTAGGTTTTGCTTCATCAAGCCTGTTCCTTCTTTCACATCTTTATTTTTATTTTCTTGTGTGTAATTTAAATTTGTGTGACCAATTTCTTCTCGGGCCCATTTGAATTAACACAATTTTCTTGTATTGTTTCGTATACGTAAAAGTAAGTGGCCATTCACACCACCTTTCTACTTTATCAGTAAAAGACTAGGCGCTTGCAGGTGTTACTTTGGGAATACAATTTTCCAGATATTCCAGTTCGGCATTTTCCCTTGGTAGTGTTAGAAACAACTATATCAATTGGGTACAAATGTTTTAAATCTTTCGATTTTAAAAATAAAGTTATTCCATTGACAGACAAGACTGAGAGACTTAGCCTGTTTTACTGCTGATCTTTATGTAAGATATAGTGACTTTAAGGTGACAAAATTGGAATAATTCTTTAAAGAAGCATTGTTCCAGATTTTTCAGTCTAAGGCTCTTGACAGAATTCTGCATATGAGTTCTTCAAGTAGGTTTGTGAACAGTCCAATAACTCAACTTTTGGGAAATCCACCCTTGGACATAGTACTACATACAAGTCCTCCACTTTTGTGGATTGGATCAAACTGGGAAATTTAATGGGTCATACGTTTGTCTTCCACATTTAAGCTCACTGTTTCAAAAATGGAACAATCAAATTCAACGTTTTTTTCTCTTTAAACATTTTTGTCTTAGTTCAAATATAATCTATTGCGATTTTAAACTCAAAGACGGCCGTGTACACAGGATCGGACCTGACGGCCTGACATACCAATAGACTGACATACCGTCGAACCGACAGACTGACAGATTGCCGGTCGGACAGGATGATGGATGGACTGACGGAAGAACAGACAGCTGGATAGACTGACGGAGGGACAGACTGTCTGACGGTCAGAATGATTGACGGACCGACCGACTGTCGGACGGATTGAGAGATCTACTGACGGATAGACAGTCGTACTGACGGATAGACACAGATGAGCACACACGAAGAGACACAGGTAGACTGACACGCACGGACAGTCTCGCGTACACACAGGCAGGCACTGACAGTCGGACTGGCAAATGGACTGTCAGTGGGTGGGACAAACAAACGGCGGACGGGCTGGTACTTACATGCGCCTTTATTAATTGGAAATTCGAAAGATGGTAACTAAATATAATTGTAACAAATAAAACATAAAAAAAACTGAAACTGAAAACTGAACTATTTGGGGACGCTTGGTAGAGGATTAGCCTCGCCACAGGACGGAAAGAAGGGTTTTTCCGTAAAGGCAAGAACGCGGAAACGGGAGACACAAGGCTATGGGGTCTTCCAGCCTTTAGAAACCTTTCACCGTTATAACAAGCGAGGGGTGGGGGGTGGCGTGACGTAGTAGGTCACGTGGGCCTAGCATATATAACGAAGTGTACAGAGCCAGTGGGTGGGTTCTGGAGACAGTGGGAGAACCTTCGTCAGTGCACAAAACTTTGGCCCACGACGGTGCATAGCGACCAGGCTCGCGAGGCAAGCACGAGTCGTTGACGAAGGCTGCGAGACCTTGTCCTGGTGACTGGCGTCACGTGGGACCGATGCGTGTGTGTCTCCAAGGTGCAGAGTTGTTTGGAGTGCCCAACGATTCACGCCGATGCTCAATCGGATAAGATCGCTCCCTGCGATCGAGGCAAACCAGCCCTTGGTGCGGGGCCAGAACGACTTGTGTCCCAGTGTAATCCCGTCACCGGAAGCTAGCTCTTGTGCGCGCTCAAAGTAGGAGTGCGAATGCCACCTCTAAACCGATCATCCAATCGGTTGATCGCCTCCCGTCACATCAGATATAGTCTGTCAGAGCATAGGTGTAAGTAGAAATTAATGTATATATTGTTTTTTTTCTTTGTTAAAAATTATTTTATATAAAAGCTCTGTTCTGTTCGCTGTGAGTAGCCATGACGTCACTTATATATATAGTATAGATATATATTATATATATATATAATTTATAAATTAAGTTTATTTGTATCTTTGTTTAAATATAGAGCAAATTCCAATTATTTCTTTCAGAAAAAGATGCTACAAAAAGCAGCTTCTGCCGCCTTTACTGCTCTGGTAGCTAATCCAGAAGAAAATGCGATGATAAATAATTTAAAATTCTACAGTAGTCTACCGGAAGTGAATATGAATGCAATAGAGAATCTGGAAATAAAAGTAAGTAATCCATTCCACTTGATTAATTACATGTATTTTTTACATTTTTCACGCAGTTCGGCCGCTTCAACCTAATACTGTGAGTTAATAATTAGGGTAATACTGTGAATTTCGAACTCTATATTTGAAACTGGATTAACTATCCATTTCAATTTCTAAAATCTTTTGTAGAGGGGAGTACATGAATTAGCAGTTTATTTGACAGGCAGCGGCGTCTTCTTGTAGTAGGCGAGGTGGGCAATGCCTACCCTGATGAATATGTACAAGTATAATACATTTCGTAGTAATTAAAAAAATTGCGCTTACTTGTACTCAATAACACTACTATACATGCCGGGAGACCAGTCGGGAGCGTAGAGCTTGTCCCGACTTGGGCTGTGCCCCGCTGATGGTTGGGGAAGGAAGTGCCGCACCCCGACATGTAGGTCGGCACAGGATCTCTCCGTCCAGTGGGGGAAGATCACAGCCGATAAAATATGCACTACACTTACGGGACAAATGATAGCCGTTGACGCTCCCGAAATCTATCAAATAGTAATTTGAATATATTTTAGAGCGTATTGGCTTACATTTTATAGATTTTTGTGCAACTAAAGTTTAAAAAAAGACAAACTCTAGGGAGGCAATATGTCCATAAGCGTTCGATACCAGTACCTACGAGTCATATTGCTGCCTCAACCTTGCCTCCCTACTCTTCCCTTTAGAACTGAGACCTAAATTGTTTGCTCGCAAAAACAATAAATACACCAAGGACGTTCGACTAAAATAAAGTAATATAAACATCTCATTATTTGGAAGGCTTATTGCGAAATACAATTTTAAAGAAATGTGCATATTTATTTGTTCATAAATGATATTGTATCAATCTATCAATTTCAAATTTTCTAAACTTCTCGCTCACCTGTATACAGTATTGTTCGTGACTTTCTGGCTGTCCGGTACAACATAGTTCTCCGAACGATTCGTGGCGGTTCTGCTGCTCCAGGGTCTCCGCCACTGTCGTACTCTTCGGCGAAATTCCTAGGCTCCTAACTCTGACCGAACGAGGACGCGGCGGAATCGAAGCAGAGAGTTGTGAAAAACATCCCTCGCTGCGGCCTGCGTTGATCTATGCTTTAAATTCCATTTCATAAGTTCAGAAAAACAACGAGCAACACCCGGGGTCTGCGTCTGTTAGATCCGTTGGCCTTAGAGACGCAGCTTCAAGCGTCGGCGGGATGGCCTTTTATACATTGTCTCTGACAATGTTTCACTATTCATACAAAAATAATTTTTAAAATTCGCCGTGAATCTGCGATAAAAACGAACGTGGGATATTTTGCTTTAATTAGTTACAAACCGATTGGTGAAGAGTTCATGAAGGTGACATGAATCACTGTATTTAAATGGAAATTGAATAGTTCAAGTTAAATGAAATAACTAATCAAAAAAAATTATTACAGGCTTTTGTGCCGTTATATATTCAGGGAGTGGAAGCCTACAATAAAGGTGATTTTGCTTCTGTTATTAATTTACTTGAACAGTCTTTGAAAAAATGGTTACGTGCGGCTGAGGAGTGCCGTGCATATTGTGAATCGCCTTTTGATCAAGGCTGGTTCCCGGATTTCATATCTTCTGTATCAAGTAAGTATACATACCGCTTACCCAAATTGTGTGATAATTGACTCCATGTAATTCCGCTTAAGTGGAAGATACTGAATTAAAAATTGCCTTGCTTTGATGAAATCGAATGGAATCTTGAATAAAACATTATTTTGACTAATCCAATTTATTCTATAAATGACTTTTACATATTGAAAATTTCAGAGGACAATTGTGGGCACATCGGATTCAGATCTTACAAGTAACGCACGCCGTGCTGGATACTTGGTTTAACATTAAATTTTACCAGCTTTTTCAGTATCTTTCAAAACTTGTAAATATAATCGCTTAAGTACTAAAAGCTGCCGATGAAAGTGTTTGTCCACTGCGGGAGGCGCAGACGTCACGAACGGTCGTGATGCAAAACACCTTTCAAACAGTATTTCTAATACCCCATAGCACATAAAAATTTGGATTTGTGGGTTTTGCTTGGCGTTGTACCAGCTGGCGCAATTTTATGGAAATCCGAGTATCCAGCATGGTTTCCAGTGAGTGTTGGGTTTGAGAGATATGAATTGAGTTGAATACAATTCCTAAATTCCAGCGGTGGCACACACGTAAAACAATTATTCATCCACCTAAAGTACTGGTGCTGCAACGGCACATACGTTTTTGCATTATTATTAGTATTATGAAGACTACTATTATTATTGTATTTTTCGAAATTTCTGAGATTTCAACGAAAAATAGACATACGCCGTTATTTTAAGCGTGCCTTGTCCTGTGGAAAATGGACTCAATTCGGAGCAGTTTTTGAGGGTTTTTTTTATAAATTGCTTTAAATTCAAGCATAAATTAAGCGAAAACTACTCTTTTCTTAAAAAAAAATATGCATCACATTTAAAACAAACGTGCACATCACAATGCGGTTTACAATGCTGTTGATACAAACGATAAATACAATTTTTTTTCCTCCAAATCTTTCATTTCATTTTAATACTTGCTTTCCTCTTCAAAAGAGAAAATTAAATATTTCACGAAAAAGCAATTCTTGGATAACACAAGGGATCAGGACATCATATAAAAACAAACGAATTCTTACTTTCATTTCTAAGCATCATAACGTACCTCAAGCTTTCCTCTACTTTAAAATATACAAATCATTGTTAAGAAAAGTCGCACGGCAGAATAAAATCATTCGACCAAATCAACTAGAAACTTTGTGGAGAATGGCTTTAAAAGATAACGATAGAAATGTTAACGACCCGGCAACAGTGGCTAGTCTCTTTAACCAATACTTTTCGAGAATTGCTGCCAAGGGTCCTCAGCCACAAAATTCAGCATCAGACGTTTCCCCCAAAATTTTAGGCACGATGTTTGTTTCCGAAACTTCTTACTATGGAATTCTTTAAATAATCGGTAGACTAAAAAATAAATATTCGGCCGGTTTAGATGAATTTCCGGATTTTTCTTAAAGGTTTGCGCGCCCGCCACTATATACCCGTTAACTCAGATATTTAATGTATCCATATGCACAGGAATTTTTCCAGATATTTTTAAAACAGGTAAGATTAAGCCCATTTTCAAAAGAGGCAACAAAGTTAATTTCAAAATAATCTGCATATCTCTCTTTTGTCGGTTTTTTCAAAGTTATAGTGGGACTTTTACGTACGAATGGAAACTTTTCTTAATAAACACGACGCGTTTTCAGATTGCCAACACGGGTTTCGAAAATCAAAATCTACGGCCATGTTTCCTTTTCTGAAAGATGTCGCCTTATCCATGGATCAAAACGAAGCACCTATTGCAATATTTTTAAATCTTCCAAGAGCTTTTGACGTCATTGATCATAACATTTTATTCTCAAAATTACCTTGGATGAAATTTGTGGTGTTGCTCTAGATTGGTTATGTTTGTAACTTAAACAACGATCTCAGAGAGCAGAAATTCCTTACTGGAATAATGGAACATTATGTACACACCTTTCTGATTCTTCGCCAATTGCATGTGGAGTCCCGCAGTTCGCATCGATTTTAGGTCGTATTCTCTTCATACTAGACATAAATGATATGCTCTCGACGATTAAAAACGGAAGAACAGTTCTCTTTGCCGATGATACGAATATTCTTAGCGATAAAGAAACCGTAAATTGTACAATATCGGTTATTTCAATTTGGTTCCGTAATAACAAATTAATAGTAAATGAAAAGAAAACGGTTTCAATAGTTTTCATTTCAAATAAACAGACGGTGTGCCATTGACTGATCTTAAGGTATCAAAATTTTTAGGTCTTTCAATTCAGTCAAATCTTAAATGGAACATCCATTTAAATGAATTGAGTACTAAATTAAAGTCTTAATGCTACGCTTTCCAAATTCTTTCAAATTCAGTCAGCCTCCACCCTGCTCGTTGTGTATATTTTGTGAATTTTCATTCCCGCCTGAGATTTGGCATGTTATTCTGGAGAAATACATCTTATAGTTCCCTGACTTTAGATTACAAAAAAGAATTGTACGAATAGTAAGCAAATCCCACCCACGTGATTCTTGTAAGCCTTTCCTTATTAATCTTGGTATTTTATCATTACCTTGTCTCTCGATATATTAATTTGTGGTTTTTGTCAAAAATAACTTACTTAAGGGCGGGAATATATTTTCAGCAAACGCCGTTGTCTATAACTACAACGCTCGATGTATTAATCCATATTCATCATGTGACAGTATCAACAGCGCACAACAAAAATTCCACGTATAATGCATGTACGTTATTTTACAACACCTTGCCAGATGACATTTAACAATTAAATTCGATACAAAAGTTTGTCCCAAGTAAAATATTTTCTGCTGCATCTGCTACTTCTGTTTCTATACAATTAGAGACCATACCCAGCACCCAAAGGAAAGTAATATTTATTTTAACAATGGCATTTAATGTATTATATACTATTTGGATTGTATAATTCTAAAGAACCTGTTACAATTATTGTACTTCAGCTTCTGGTTCAATGACACCCATCTCGATCCGGTTTTCGTCCCGTTTCACTAATCCTCGAGCAAATGTTGAGATGGCCTCTCGTTTTGCTTTTGGACATAAATGTTTCTTCAAATTAACTTCTTCCCATAGCACGTAACACACTGTTTTTGACGTAAATAAATACATTTTAAAGGTTTGATTTTTACTTTCTCTTTCTTCGAATTGTAGTCGTGCGCCGGAAAACGGCGAATTTCTTATAGCAAAATCCTTATAGCTGCGACCTGGTAACGAAAAAATTGATAAATCTTGTCCAGAATGTCCAGGGAGGAAATGCCGAAAGTTCGAAAAAAGCTCCTACAGTGGCGTCATGTGCTTAGGTTGCACGGTTGCACAACCCCCAGATATAATCGAAAAATATCTCTTAATATCTTAGGAATATACATTTTCCTTTTAATGACATTCAATATTCAAGATATTGCAGCAATATCCTTTTAAGCAGCAGTAGCCATTTTTGAGAAACGTTTGTTTCATTTTTTAATATTGCACAAGTTGCAACCAAACTACAGAAATTATTTAAATAATGTACAGAACCTTAATGAAAGAACTAATTATAGAAAAAGAATTTTACTTGAAACGCCGAAAAATTAAAAATTTTGCAATTTTCTAAAATCCAGATTCAACAATGAAAATCGGACCTATGCCACTTTTATAAGTGCATTTCACTCTATTCTTACAAGAAATTTAAAGAGAAAATTTGAAGCCGTTTTTGAGAAAATCGTGAATATGTCCTATGGGCTTCGTGTAAAGTACTCCCAAATATTGATGAATGTTTTTCAAATTGTGGAGTTTTGAGTGAGGCCAGATCGACCGGGCTTTATTCAGTTAGGAATAAATTCTGCGTATAGTATAGGCGCTAGAGTTGTTCACATATGACAGACGGACGGACGTGTAAAAAAAGAACCCTTTTTTGGTATCAGGGGTCTCCAAGACGTGTATTTCCGTTGAAATCTCGAAATCGATTTTTCGCAGCATTACATAACTTTCTCTATACAAAGTACTCGTATATACGTGCGTATACGAGAAAGTAAATACTGTGGTGTGCAAACATTGGCTACATTCCTATCTCACCCTATTCATAATGTTTTTTTAAGTTGATTTTAATTACAACAGACAATTGTATAGAATTGAATTGAATTTTAAAATTACAGTATTTTACTTTACATGTAAATAATAATTTGCAGATCACTTCACATTTTGCTTACGCTGTAAACAGAAATGCGAAATGCCTCTCAACTCACTGAACGGAGAATACCATGAAGATATGTTGCCAAGCCATTATCATTATTTACAATATTCCTATTATAAAGGTAAGATAGCGAATTACTGATATTTTATTTTCACGTTTTGAATTATTTCATAAATGCTTATGGTCGTATAGGTTTGTTTTTCTTGTTTTTTTTGTTGCAAAATTGCATGAACGAAGAGTATCGTTGAGTGCATGTGTAATGTAAATGTGCGTGTGTATTACAATATCACACATTATTTTATAGTATCCCATATGTACGTGATTTCTGGAAAAATGAATTACATAATGCGATGAAGTGAAACTCGTTCGGGTGCCTTTATTACAGAGGTGCATTATCTAGTGCCACAGAACGAAATTAGCGACATGAAAAAACCACGCGCGCACCAAGTCTTTAGAAATAGGCCTAGTAGTCTTAAGTATTGATTTTGATGAGGCCTCTGCAAAGCTAATGCAGATGATGTGGTATATATTCAGCAAGCCGAAAACATACAACAAAGAAGGATGTACTTGTATATATTGCAAAATATATGTGAAGATTACAACCTTAAAATATCTACTAATGAAACTAAAGTGATGGTTTTTCATGGAAATTATCCTGTCAGATCAAAAATAGTATTGAATGGGAAGACTGTAGTTTTAATTACTTGGGATGTGAAGTATCTTTTGTATTTGACGACGACGTCATGAAGTAAATTAAACAGGCTTAAACGTATCTGTGGGACAATTCATAGAACCCTGAAACATAAAACAAGAAAGAAACCAGACTTAAGTTCTATGAGACGATGGCAGTGTCTGTAGTGTTATATATGGAAGCGAGACCTGGACCCTCTCAACAAGAGAAATAAATAGAATGAGAGCGCAGCAATGAGATTTCTTTGGTCTGTAAGAGCTCTAGATGACAAAATTAGGAGTGAAGAAATACGTAAAGAATTGGAGAAATTTAGTGTTGAGAAGTAGATCAGTGATATTGAAATGAGGAGGAGCCGAATTCCTCGACTGACAAGGCACTACAAACCAGCTGGCCGAAGGAGCAACGGTCATCCGAGAAGATGGTTTCCGTAATAGGCAGCCCTTCCTAATCCACGAAATGAAGAGAAGAAGCATTGCTGACGACCGTGCATGGTAGCAAAGACAAGTTTATATTAATTGGATTGTTGGTGAAGTAGATACCTTTTTTATTTATATTAAATAAATAAGATAGTGTCAGGTATCAATATTTTAATTCAACTAATGATCATTTCGATCGCGTAGCGATCATCCTCAGAGCTAAAAACAATACAAATATACAATGTGAAATATTACAGGTTGGTTATTGTATACAAGATGCGTAAGCAAACTGGATTGTACATACCTTGCAGCTTCTGTGCCGAAAACAAAGTTCTGCGAATTTTTGAGCGTGTTGTCTTGGTTAAGAGCACAGCCGGTCGGCAGCGGGGGCGGGAAGAGGGTGGGTACGGTGAAGGTCGATAAAACGTGCGGTGCTGGTGGATGCTTGAGAGACGGTCGGGCAGCGAAGGTTATGGGTGGAGGGCAAGGGGTGGTTAGTGTTCAAAGTGTACACCTCTTTAGTGTACAAAGTGTACACCCCTAACCCACCCCCACCCCCTCTTCCCGCCCCCTGCCGCTCCCCGCTACAATCCCAGTTTCTTACGCATCTTGTATACAATAACCAACCTGTTAATATTCACATGTGTAATTGTATTGTTTTTAGCCTGCATGGATGATCGCTACGCGGTCGAAATATCAATTGTGAATTAAAATATTGAATACCTGACAATATCTCTATTTATTTATCAAAACAAGTTATATATATATATATATAAATATATATATATATATATATATAATATATATTTCAAAAAATTTCTTCCATGGTCATTTCATGGCGAGCCAATAAAAAAATAATTCATATTTAAATATCAAGAAACAAGATATGTTAACACCATTATGGAGCTATAAATGTGAGCCACAATTACCTATAAATGTGAACATTTCTGGTTTGTTCAATTCTATGACATCTATCCTGGGCCTGAACATCCATTGTATGTGTATATACATACATACATACATACACATCCTCAGGAATTTAATAAATCAAAACACGTAAAAATACCGAGTACAGTTCTTTAATACTATTGCTATCCCTGTACTAGTGTGTGGAAGTAAATCAAAAGGAATTTTGGTAACGGATTAAAGTAAAATTCAGGTGGCAGAAATTACATTTTTACGAAGCGCTCTAGAATACATACACCCCCTAGATAAAAGAAAGGTGTGGATATAAGAAAAGATTTTAATGTTACGCCTCCGTTAGAAAAATATCTACTAATATGTGAAGAAATTGTGCAAACATTAGGAAAGGATGCCAAATGAACTATTGCCAGCATTAACTCTTAAATATATCTATGAGGAAGGAGAGACGTAGTCAACTCAAAGAAGTAGTCACAGGAACAGGTTGTATCATTGTTGGTAGAAGAACGAGATCAAGAGTGTGGGTAATTAGTTTCTATCGCTTGCAGCCGATGCGGCAACTGCATGAGAAATTTCAGTGACAATTTCCCTAAAGATTTGAGAAACATAGAAGTCATTTCAAAACTGTGCCTCTTGAAAGCAGCCATTTTCATTCTTCCCTCTCGACCTTCAACATCACCGCTTTCATAGCTCCGGGCCCGGAATAATTTGCTCAAATTGTTTAAAAGAGAAAATATTATTATGATTCTGTTAAACTGAACTGGACTTTCGCGTTGAGGGCCCAACTGTCCATCTTGTGAATGAAGCTTTACAAATGATAACTATTTATGTAACGTCAAAAACAGTTAAAATTTGTTTGACGTACTATGGGAAAAAACGTATTTTGTGCACTTAAATTCTTTTGTTCTTAAATTCTGTGATTCTTACCCTAATTCATAAACAAGTTGAATTATGAATACTGGTGGAAACGAACGGGGTTTGTTTTTTTTTTATAAAAAATTAATGAGAAAATATTAGCTCCCCTGAAACAAAAACTGTGCAAAGATAAATCAGCTATTGATTTTGGTTGTCTCATCGTGCCCCTTTTTTTTTAATTGTTGCGTCGTCAATTGACACTACGCGTTCCCAAGCCCCGGGGGGAGTTGAGCGCTTCCGGAGTAATCCTCCATTAATACCAGCGCGGGAGAAATTCTCCATTAATTATAAACATTGGCATATCCGTCATGTCTCGTCGCAGTCAGTTGTGAAGAACGCCAAGAAGCATTTCCGCGTACGCGCCTCCTACTACGTGCCCCTGCGTCACTACTCCGCGGCCAGAATTGGCAAGGAATTAGGATTGGGGTAGGGTTTAGGACACTTCACAGTGGGTTGGACTAGCCCCTGTGAAGCGTGCAAACTCGTTTTGTCGTAACAAATTTCACATGATGTTCTACGGGAATAGTGGAAGGCAAGCGACTTCGCCAATGAGCCACGAGAGCATTCGTGAAAGAATTGACGTGAAGAATCGACGTACTGCCAGAGAGAACATTGAGAACGATACCTTGAATAACCACCGTAATTACCCGAATATAAACGCGTTTTTCCCTATACGTATCATTCGAAAAATCGGGGGTCGACTTATATTCCCAAATTAATTAAGCTTAGTTGGTTACAATTTACGTTTGGATATTGCATTTCCGTGTCACGAATCTCGTAAATGTTGGCGTAACAATAAGCTGCGAAGACGAATACGATATCACGGATATCTATAATACGTAATTATATTTGCGGTCTTATTCTCGGCATTCACCACGAATTTGCCGGGCGATTCAGACCGAAATTTTTAAATGGACCAGTAATGGGAAGAATCTCCAACGAAGAGGATTGTATTGAGTGAAACGCAAAGTGAAAATGAATGAAAATGTTGCTGAGATTTCGTGTCACGATGAGTGTTACGAGATCGACCAGGCCGCGCGGATTGTCGGTTCGACGCTTGGTGACTGCGAATCTGCGCAAGAGAGCGAAATGAAAAAAAATCACATTGATATAAGTTCGTACTATGCATCCTACATCCGACCACAGAAGAGGATGATAAATATTTGCTAAGCGAAAACTTTCCAAATTTGGGAACTTGCCGCTATATTCATCGTTACCCGCGAAACGGAGGAACAGAGATGCAGGATTTCGCAGTTCACAACTCCACCACATCGACAATAAACGACGTGAATTTTAAGAATATTATATTAAAGAATGTTAAAGAATCCCACGCTAACAATAAGACCGAGCCGTTAAGAAAATCTGGGGATACAGAAGGAAATATTGTTAGGTGCCGTTATTTGAATGACCAAAATGGCAAATCCATCGCGCAAAACTTTTGAGTGGTCCAAAACGCCAAAGGAATTGCAATGTGAGAGGAGGGCCAAAAAGAAACACAATAATGTGAAGATGAGGCTAATGACAAAAACCATGATTTTGATGATTTGAAGTAGCAAGAAAATAGTCTTAGCTCAGGCGTAAGTTATAACATTCTTATCCACAAGACAACTTTCTAGTCAATTAGACAATTTGCAATTTTATTTCGACTAAAGAGCAAGAATTAGTTTAAAATGTATAATTTTTTACAGAAGCTACTGATTTGTATATCAAGAGGAAAGGCAATGGAAGAATCCCTAGCTTAATAAAGAGATGCTTACAAGAATCACTGGATGGGATTTGCATTCTATTCATACCGTTCTGTTCTGTAATCTAAAAGTATGGTAACAATAGGATGTCTTTCCCTAAAATATTTTGCCACATCTTGTGGGGGAATGACCTTCTCCAAATATACACAAGCAGTCTGAAAGCTGTTCATATGAATGCTATAGTAGTTAGTTATATATGTAAAATATTTTTGTGTAAATTGTAAGTTATTAGTAATTATAATATTAATTAATGATAATTTTGTTCAATGACAGTTAGTAAATTGCAGAAAGCTTGTGAAGCTGTTGAAAGTTACCTACTCTTCTTTCCAAATGAAGAAACCATGATTAAGAACAAAGAGTTTTATTCCCAGTATCTGAATGGAAACATGGATTATTTTGTCCCAAGAGAGGTATGTCAAAAATGTATGCTTCAGACTTTTATTAAAAAAGAATATAGGGCAATTTGTTATTCATTCTAGATGTCTTACATTCCTACTTTTTAATGTAATCCTTTTATCTTCATTTAATATAATAGGTTCTTGTATTTTACTTCTTCACATACTACTTACATGTAGAGGACATGTAGAGAATGTATTCTAATGCTAAGGCAAAAAAAAGTGATATTTGGACGTTAAAACTTGTGTGGATATATCTTGTTCCTATATTAGTAAACTACTTCTAACATGATTTGTTGACAGAACCCATGTTTTGTAGGTCCATGATACTGAAAAATTGATTGACAGCAAAGCGTGTCAGGCTGTCTGTGGTCAATGCTAGTGCCTAAATTCTTTAGACTATTTTCTCCAAAATTGTTATTACTCAATTGATGTGGCCGAGCCTGAGGCTCTGCGTGTTAGAAGCGGATATTTTAATTTGGGGGGAGGGGGGGGCGCTTCTTTAGTATGAGGTCTTAACCTTTTCAAAATATTCATAAAAATAGCTCAGAAAAGAAAATATTGTAAATCAATCACCATTTTGGCACTGATTCAGAGAACTAAGAAAACAAAACAGGTGGTGGTGCAATTTCCAAATATACCACTCAGCCTCTCAACTGGTGGCTCCTCTGACAGAAAAAAAACAACTTGTTTTCCTACCAACACTGTTGCGAAGTACAACTACATCCATCATGTTACTTGTTGAACACGATTATCAACCTAATTTAAATATTTAAAAAATGGAGTTACACCTCTTGGCATTAAGAAGCTCTGTATTAGTATTCATGAAAGTAAACAGGACTAGTGAGGCTATCCCACAATTATTTCAAAATGTATTGTGTACTATTCATTTAATAAGTGTGACAAGGAAAATGAAAATATATTTTTTAAGAACAAGATAAAATTGACATGAATTCAACATCAGAGTATTCAAGAATCCAAATTTCAAAAGCGATTTTCTCCCTTTTTTGTGAAACCACTGTTTCTTATTGTTCCTCCAAATATGAATATTTCTTATTTTTGAAATAATTATTCCTTGGAAATAAAAATCCTAATTTTTCTTAACTTTTCCAGTGAATAAGATTTTTCCAGCGTAACACCACTCTCCTATTCTACGTCAAGTGTATTTTTATAACCAAAAATATTGAGAGAACCACAATATTTTTTTTTTTTCCAATCTTCGAAAACTGTATAACTATTTAAAAAATCCAATCATAAATTTAATAATCATGAAATGAAATCTCTGCTCTGATTGGATGACTGCATTGAATCTTAAATTTCGGGATCTCAAGTTTTGCATTTTCTGTATTTTTCTGTAGTCCACCTCATTGACAGGTTATATGCACATGAGATCATGTACATGATGTAGCCAAAGCATCGTTCTATAGATGGATCATTTCTTTTTCATCAGACTTTTATTTTCTTTCAAAAAAGAAATTGGAAAATCACAAAGACTTAATCCTGGTCTGCCCTACAGTAATTTTACGTACAGAACGGCCATTTTTATTGCTCTAAAAATCTTATTCCAAAATCATGTGTAAAGTGTAATATTTTGATTTACATAATAATAATAAACGTAATAATAATAATAATAATAATAATAATAATGTTATATTGTTAATAATGTATTATTATTAATAATATAAATATGTATATGATTACGTTTTAGTATTATTGTAATATATCATCATGTATTTAAGTAGAGGACTTGTTCTTTCAATAAAATGTTAATTATGTACGTACTTCTCTGATTATCTGCAACTAGTGTGGTTAAAAAAATTTCAGGAAGCTGTCAAATATGTTCAACGCCAAAAATATGAAAATCAGCTCTTGAACTTCATTGATACTGAATTCAAGAAAATAGCTGAGAAAATGGGAGACAGAGACTCTGAAGAGGAAACAAATGTATGTTTACTGTTTTTTAAGTAAATTAAGTTTGCAATAGTACTCTATAAAAAAAGAAACAAATAAACAAATAAAAACACAACTCAAGTAATGCCTAAGAGTGGTTCAAATATTCAGATGTGACTATATTCATAATATCTAAGATGGTTCAGACGTAAAAGAGTTTCTTTGATATAATGTAGGAAACATTATTCTTACATATGAAGTGTAACATTTCCTTTTAAAATTCAGAAAGAGAAATCTGTCCAGCTGTCACTTACAAAATACAATTGCTTCAATACTACAATTTAATTGTCATAATATTACTGTATTACTAAGTTAATAGTGCTCTATTGGGGGCTGCCTCTCAAACCCCTGCTATTATGATAATCAGTAAATTCTAGAAATAACATATATAGCAATATTAAGCAAACTATTCTTTTTGGTTTTATTTGTATTTTATCCAATTAATCAATGAACTCATTATTTCAGTTTGTATTGTTCAGACCAGAAATTAATTTTATAGTCAATATAATTTTATAACTAATCCAATTTTACAATCAACGCATTTTTATAATTTATAAACCTCCCTCACTTTTAAGAGAATTTTAGTGGTTCAACATTATCATCCATGTTTTTATGTTATTCCACAGATTATAATTCTTTGGTTATTTTCAGGCAATTAAATTGCATGAACATGATATGTTGAGTTAACAGAACTTTGAATGAACATTTTCTTCGAATAAGAACATTTCTGAGATAGGTGCATAGCTAACTGCGACATTTGGAATAGAGGTTTTTTCTGATCAACAACACATAGACAAAATGATAGTTTCGAGAAAATCTTGATCAATGACTGTAGTTCAGTCTCAAATTATTGTTAACTGTGTTTTCAGAGGTATCAATTTAATGTTTTGAAAATAAATATTAATAATTACATGTGTACGACTTAGAATTTAAAATATCCTAAAATCAAGGGTCACTAAGAATAAAATATAGATTTTTAATTTGTGCTACAAACAAAATTAAACTTCATTATTTAATTAATCTGGTCTCGCACTATACATTTCTTTCCCAGAATTATTTAAAGACAGTAGATTTATTATTAAATGATTTTTCATATTATTTGAATTGATGAATACATAAAATTTGTTTCATTTCACAGCACATCGACTTACTTATTTTTTTATATCTTCTTCGGGTTACTAAGTTCCAAAGTCGGATAATATTGTATTACATGTGTGAGTGAATTCATTGTCACCCATTATATACAATATATACCGCAATAATTGTGGCAAGGGATGTTTTCCTGGTAGGCAATCATGGTGAAAAAACGTGGGTGAGTTATCGCGGCGCACCGATGTTTGCTGTTTCTGCACACCAGTTTGTGTCACAAACCACGTGACCACAACACGGGCACTTAGTTTGAAAAGCCAGACCAGACGCTGTCCGCTATGTTGCATGGAGAGCGAGAAGTGTTAAGAGACATTTTGAAACTGGCATAAAGTGACGGTTTTCAACGGTAACCAACCAAAAATAACAAGATGAAAGTGTAAAAGGTGCAATATTTAAAAGGAGTGCTTCATAAATCTGTTTCAATGTCTTGCAACGAGATGATAATTTGGTATCTGGCTGCATTTAAAATTCCCACTAACATTGTGGCGCAAAGTGGTATCAGAAGCTCATTGCCTGAAGTCTGATATGATGCGCAAGACCCCCCCCCCACCTGTAGACAATTAATTACTTGAGATTTTTTCTGATCATTCGGAGAAAAGAGATATCGCCCAGCGCGGTAACAGACGGTGCGGTAGCGCGGCTGCCGGTTTGAATTTCGCGCCCGGAAGCGAATTTTAAATCCACTTTACTCGAAAACTATTTTCGAGTAAGTAGGAAGAAACTGGATCATCTACTTCCTGAAATCCAACATTTAATCTAGAGTATTGATTTGTTAGCGTAGCATTCTGACACTCGAATAATCATCTTAAAGTACTGGCTTTGGAATCCGAGGCGTACGAGTTACCCAGGGGAAATATTTTTTCTTCGAGCTTTTTGTAAGGGTGGAGCACAATCCATTGAATTCAATGGGTGAAATTTCATTAATACTTTTCAGTTATTAAATAAATCTTAATTACCTGTCTAATATCTAATTAATGTTTTTAAGCATCATTAACTGGATACAAGAAAAATGACAGATCAGGTGGTAAGGAAATTCCAAAGTGAAATTTCGTTAAGAAAAAACACAATTGCATGATAAACAGCACATTACAATTGTGTAAATAAAATTTTCTACAACACAATTTATAAATATTTTGTGTAGCCGATCCGGTGGCCGAGATCGCTAAGGCAGTAGTGCCGTAGCGATCTCGTACCGAAAGATCGCAGGTTCGAGTCCCGCCTCGGGCATGGTTGTATTGTGTTCGTCCTTTCACCCCCTATAATCCATCATCCTCCATCTCTCATTATCACTTTTCTCAATAACATTCAGAATTGTAACTCAAGGATTTATCCTCACCTCAAGGTGAAAACCTTCGACAGTCGACCATGAACAGTAAAAGTGAAGTGGAATGACTCAAGTGGTTCAATGTGGCCAATCAAGTTAATAATGATAATAATAATTATAATTATTTTGTGTAAGATATTTGATAATATTTATTTTGTATAGTAATTATATAAGTAATTAAATAACTACTGTATTCAAATTGCCAGAATTGTTTCTCTATCTATACATTATATTTGTGTGAAATGTGTTTCAGGAATTACATTCGTGACAATTCAGAACAAGGTGACTGAGCTAACAGCGCATTTTAAGACGTGATTCTCATCAATGCAAGATATTTTTGTCTACGTTTTTATTTTTGACGCTGTATGTTCATTTTAAAGATAAAATCATAAACATATGAGTACTTTATATATCATTGTTCTGTAATATGTCTTGTAATACAATGGAAAGAAATACAGATATATTTTTTATTTTTTTCAGAATTTTTGTTAGTATTTTTTTGTTTTATTTTCCTGAACTTATGTCTTAATTGCTGCAATATGAAATACAAATAGGTAAAGGAACATGGATGGACACAGATGTATCAAAACAAAATAAATTCACATTTAATAAATAATCACACAATTTTATCACATTATATCGTACAGAATTTTTTTTAGCAGGATGATTGTAAACACTGATGCAAAAGAACAGATAATTTCCTACATTATGCAGATGTGCAAAATTATCCTAATTATTTAATTTGTATGTCATACACTTCCATAACATTTCCTTTAACTGTACCAAATTACCATTTCATTTTTTTTGTGGTATAACTATTCATCTGCTCTTTAACTTGTATTCATCTTTACTGCTCCTGCTCCTCTTTGTTTAAACAATGTATACATATAACTGTGTTTCTATCTGTCACACCTGGCCAGTGATGAGAAGCAGGAGGGGCTGAAGTGAATTACTTCTGAAAATTTGTTTTTGTTGTGAGTGGCGCAAATTCCATTTGGGATAATGGGGATATCTCAAATGATGAAGACTAGGTCTCTAACTAATTTACAGTAAAACAAAAAACCTGAAATCAGAGAACAAAAAATTTGACATTTATTTCCCTTCATTCTTGGAAATTTTAGAAGCAAGTTCTTCCTTACAAAAAAACAACAACAACAACAACAAAAAAACCAACCACCTTTAGGGCTGTACTGTACCCGAAGAGCCCTTGTGCAGTTTTGTGAACGCACGGAAAGTGCAATGCACGTTTACGCCGCTGCGGTGCGACCATTCCTACCCTTGTGGGCATCTATGACAAATCCTGCAACGTAAAGAAAAACAGAAGGTCAAAATTACTTTAGCCAACTAACGCGCGCATTGCGTGTGTAGAATTGCTAAGTTTATGTTTCGAGCCTCATTACTCTCTTTCAGATTACTTTTACTCTAAGAATTCGATACAGTCAAACCTCAAATGAAATTTTCTTATAACAAAATTATACACTAACTTAAGTTCATTATGTTACGCATTCAGAATTCTTTCAAATTCTGTCAGCCATCATGCAGCTCATTGCGTGTATTTTGCAAATGTACATTCCCACCCGAGATACAGTATAAAAATCTGGGGAAACTTATCATGTAGTATTCAGACCTTAAAATGCAAAAGAAAATTATTCGAATAATAAAAAAATGCCATCTGCGTGATCCCTGCAAGCTTCATTGAGCTTGGAATCTTACCACTGCCTTACCTATATATTTACGAATCTGTAATATTTGTCAAAAGTGACTTACTTAACAGTAGAAACATATTTTCATGCAATACTGATATTTATAATTACAACACACGTCGTAAAAATCACATTCATCAAGTGTCAGTATTAACAGATCACTATCAGAAATCCACATACAATACATGTACGTTACTTTACAACGCATTGCCAAATGACATTAAACAATTGAAGTCGGTTCACAAATTTAAGTTAAAAGTAAACTCTTTTCTGCTGCATAACTGTTTCTATACAATTAGAGACGATACTGATCATCAAAAAGAAAAATAATTTTTATTTTAACCAAATAGTGATATATAATGAATTAGTTTATATTTGTATCGTATAAATGTTTCAAAAAGACTTAATATGCTTGTGACAAATAATGTACTTCAGCTTCCGGGTCAATGACTCCCATCTCGATCAGGCTTTTGTTAAGTTTCCCTGATCCATGGATCAAATGCTGAGATGGTCCCTTGTTTTGCTTCTGGACGCAAATGTAGCTTCACTACGCGCACGTTTTGTTGAACTCTCCTTTTGCTTGTAATGGTAGGAGAAGAGGTAAGGGCGAGTTACTATTTTGTTAGCAATGCAGAAAAATCATACTTGCAATTCATTTACCGATGCACATTAATTTTCTATAACTCGGAAAAGAAAATGTCAATTTTTTTCACATATTGTTAATCTCCCGAATTTTTAAAATTTATTTTTATTTATTTATTTCAAACTTTTACTTATCTTTCAACTATTTATAGTTAAAATGACGGGAAGGGATTCTGGAACTCAAGAAAACGTGTCCAGATAATCTTCTCCCCCATAAGTCACATACAGTTTTTACTGCTTTTTTGACTAAATAAATCTAAATCTAAGTGTTTCTATCGCCTATACTTCACCCGTTGATCGGGTTGGTATGAGACAATCTCGGAAATGAAAGTTTTCCGAGTCAGCTGCTTTTTCAAAAAAAAATTGAATTAATATTTTTAATATGATCAATCAGCAGTGGCATTAATAAATTGCAATGTAAATTTTTAATAGGAATGTATCAAGGGCCCAGAGGGTGGCCCTGAGGCATTCGTTTTGAACTACTTGCAGTTTATCTAAAAGTGTAGTTGCTGCAAGTTAGTTGTATTGTTGATTTTTTTATTTATTTATGTCAAAAACAGTTAAAAACTGTGTGTGACGTGCTATGGGTGTGTGTTTGAGGGTGTGTGGGAATATCACACACATAGATGCTGAAGAGCGTAGGGACAATCTCGCTCCCTTGCGGCACTCCAACCCGTAAGGCGCGGCGGGTAGATTTAGCATTCAGAAGCGTCACTTGGAACGTTCTGTTTGCTAGGTAAAAGTGGAAGAGGTGCACAACGTACAAGGTAAAGATCATGGAATAAATTTATAAAGGAGACCGATGTGCCAAACCTTGTCAAAGGCGCTGGCAACGTCGAGGAACACTTCACCCGTGAATCGGCCCTCGTTGGAGTTGCGTCTTATGCGGTCCGTGATTTGCAGAAGCTGATGCGTTGTGCTATGACCAGCACAAAAGCTAAACTGCTCCTTATTTATAAATGAATTATCTGAAACACATTTAAGAATTCGGTTTTGAATGAGTTTTCACAGTTTTCCGAGCGTGTTTAGGTTTATGGGTCTGTACGACTCGGGCAATTTCAGTTATTCTCCTGCTTGTGAAAAGTTTAAACATGTGCGTGTTTCCACTGACTCGTAAAGTGCTGAAACATAAATATAGCATTAAACAGAAAAGAACACTATGACCTGCTGCGGCAGCTTCTTTAGAAAGTCGTTAGAGATACCGTCGGGGCCGGGAGCTCTTTTAGTTTTCAGCTCCGGGATAGCCACTTTGACTTCAGTTTCTGTAGCGAAACTCGGCTCGTCAGCGGCCGTGTGCAATGCCGCCATTACCGATTGTTGTACTTCGACAACGTGCGGTATTGGCGGCGCCTTGTGGACCAGCTGAAACTCAAATTTTAAAACATTAGCTAGGAGTTCCGCTTTCGTCTCGTTGGATTTTGCGAACTCTCCTGTGGTAGTCTGAAGAGGGGGCACTGTTATTGGAGTCCTAGAAAGCATGCGAGAGATTTTCCACAGTGAATTATCCTCAGGTTTGAGACCTGATAACAATTTATTCCATTTTTGATGCGCGAGAATGTTGGACACTCCGGTTTATATAGTAGGTGGGCCAGGCTCTGATAGGACAAGGTGACGGCCAATCGGGCGCGATCAGGTGGAATGGTGAAAGGAGGCGGGGGAACGGACTGACGAAAACGCGGAAATTTTAATTTAAAGCCCGTCTGCTGCAATTGTAAGCAGCATCACGCTGCATCCTTCACAGGATGCAGCCATTGCACGTTGCCACCGCGTCCGTCAGACGCGCGTGCAATAGGAACCGAGGGACCCTCACGTCAAGTAGTTCCTAATAGAAACTCGGCGCCTCGGTCGGCAGCTAGCGGCGGGCCGGCCTGGAACGAGGTCGCGCAGCGCGCTCCTCAGAGGCCAACGCACCGGCGTGGGCGGCCGGAGCGCGGCCCACTGCAGCCGCAGCTGCTGCCCAAACAGTCACTAAGAGCCAGTTCTTAGTGATGTTTGAGCGAATCCTAAACATGATACGCGACAATGTCTAGACAAAATCAGAACGTAGACAAGCGAATAGCACCTCTCCGCGCTTGCACTTGGAACGCGCGAAGTGCACTCTTCAAAGCCCAGCAAATTGAACATTTTGCAGAAGAACTGCAACTCGATATCTTGGCTTTACAAGAAACGTGGCTCAGTGATGAACACGAATGCAAACTCCGGGATTTGCTGTTTATCGCCGAGACAGCGCTGGTAGGCCAAGTGGCGGAGTAGCAATCGCGCTGCGCCGAGAACTGCCGCAGCTTGAAGCCGAAATCCCTGCTATTGCTCTGGCGTCTCTAGAGGCGGTCGAGGCGTACGTCTGGGTAGGAAAAGGCCGACTACTAGTCGTATCCGTCTACTGCCCAGACCAAACCTTAGATCCGGCTGGAATTGATGCGCTTCTCGCACAGACCTATTAGTCTACTCTCCATCGTAGGGAAGACGTTTGAGAGACTGATCCTGTCACGTTTGCAACAGGAAATACGTCGTCTCAATCTTCTCAGAGATGAACAATTTGGCTCTCGAGCTGGTCACAGCTCCGCGCAGCAGCTTACGCGGCTTTCCACGGAGATCGGCCTCGCCCTCGAGAGACGGTAGAACCTGCCAGCGGTCTTTCTGGATATGCGGTCGGCTTTCGACTCTGTGTGGCATACGGGCTTGCTCGAGTGCCTTGCGGAGGCGGGAGTGAACGATTGCTACGTCAGACTGATCGCGAGTTTTCTCTCTGACAGGCAGTTCAAAGTGCGCGTCAATAACGTATACTCGTCCCTCAGACGAGCCGAGGCAGGCGTGCCTCAGGAGAGTGTTCTTTCTCCTACCCTCTTCGGCTTATACGTGAATGACGCGCCGCTTCCTGCTGAAACAAGAACTAGTATTCAACGCTGTGGGCTCCTGATGTTCGCGGACGATTTCGCGTACTACGCGAAATCGGCGAACGGAAGGCAGTCAGTTAAATACTTAAGTGATTGTCTCGCCGCCTTTCCTGAATGGCTAAGTCGGAAACGCCTCGCTCTCAACCTCGAGAAATGCGTCGCAATCAACTTCACTCGTAAGAGGGCTAACCCCAATGAAACGGTGAACTTGGCTGGCACGCATCTTCCTTGGCGGAGCGAAGCGAGATATTTGGGCGTGCTACTTGACAGCGGCCTTCGCTGGCATGCGCACGGTCGGTATCTCGCTGCCAAAATTAAAACACGCACCCTCCTTTTGAAACCTCTTCTCCGTTCTCCCGACTTAGCAATTCATCTAAAGCGCCGCTTATTCACAGCTTGCGAGCATCCCTTGTGGGCGTACGCTTGTGAGGTATTCGCGGCAGCTTCTCCCTCCACTCTGCTCCCCATCCGGGTAGCAGAGAACAGAGCCGGCGCGCCCGCACTTGCCTCTTACCAGACCTGACCGGCAACCCAAAAACGCTGACATCTTCAGAATCCTAGGCGTTCGCAACCAGTTCCCGGCGGAGCTACAAAAGAGGGCGGAGACGGCGCTCGCAAGGGCGCTGAGGCCGTGCGCTCCGCGCATCCTGCGCGAGACCGGCAAGGCGGCGAACAGCGGCGTGCACAGGGCCTTTCACAGAAGAAAGGGCCCACAGCACGTCGCCTTCACCTTCCGCGCACTGCCCCCGCACAAGCTCTCTGAGCTCTGCGACGCGGGGGAGCAGCAAGTGCGTGGGAGGTGGTCGCCGCTTACGGATGCCGAAAGCCGCGCGGGCGGCGCGGAAACGCGCTCCGCCAGGCCAGCGTCGCCTGATAATGAAGACGTCGCGGCGCCACGGACGCTTGAGTAAAGTCGGCGCCGTGGCGATCAAAATGCAGTGTAAATAGTGCTGTGGGTATAAATGAATGAATGAATGGGATTGTAAATAACCAAGAATGAATGCGTGTGAAAATGAACAAAAAAATGAAGAAACAAGAACCTTATAGAGAACTAACCCGAAAATCTTTACAACTAAATAAAAAACAAACAATTCCCAAAGAGGAAATTCAATTAGTTTTTAAGTTAGCATAAGTTATTTTGTTTAAGTTACTACCCTTATAACCTGCAAAAGCCTCATCGGCTGCAGGTATTATGTATTCCTAAGGCAAATAAATTCCCGCCCCTCCAGGGTTACTGAAGAGGGGAAAAAAACGGACTGACGGGGGCGGTCCGGGGTCGGACAGTTCAGGAATCGGACGGCATGGTGCGGGCCGGGGGGAGGGGAGACATAACCTCGGCAAACAAATGCAAATGCCTCCATGAAGATATTGGCGGCAGTCGGTGACGGGTGAACCCATAGACGTTCCCTCCACCTGGGCGTAAAACTTCCTCCGAAATTGAAAGAATGTAGATGCCAGGCAAAAGTCTGTAGGGAGCCCCCTTGCTTCCAATTTTTTCTGATATCTTCTTCCTCTTCGACCGGGATCATGGTGAAGAGAGACGTAACTTCAAAGCTTACAGGGATGTCTGAGCTACTCTGTTTCAGCAACTCGAACTGACAAAAATTCCGGACACCAGACGCGCTGTCATGGGTCAACGGGCGGAGTTTGTGCCTTCACAGCGTGAAAATGTGTTATAGTCAGGATACAATCAACCATTTGTGAGATCCTGACGTAAAACACTTAACACATTTGTACATAATGTTTAGAATCGCCTGTTAACAAACACAATGTTCTCGTTTACGATTCCATCTACTTGTCATCTGGAGAGCTTATAGTTCGTATATTTATTGAGACACATACATTTTTAATATTTATTGAAGGTAATCTGAAGAGCAACTGCTACATCAAGGAGGTTTTAGAACCCATGGTACTGTCCCTCCTGCAAGCAGCACCATATGCCATATTTCAGCAGAACAATGCCTGAACGCATGTGGCGAGGAATGTGCACGCTTTCTACGAAGTACGACGGGACCACTGCGTCCCTGGCCTTCGCGTTCACTTGACATATCGCCCATCGAACATATCTGGGAAATGATCGGTCGGCTATAGTGTTCGTTCGGTTCGTTCTGCTCTCCCTGCAGACATTATCGATGCTGTGTGATCACTTGTCGACGCATAGAAACGACGCGGCAATGTGTTCCCCAGCAGCATATTCAGGCTCTCTTTGAATCCATGCCACGATGTCTCTAGGATCTGATGTCTGCGCGTGGTTGTTTCACATCGTACTGTAGACTCAAGGTCAGAATGCAGGTGCAGTTGTGTAATTCTAATCATTTGTATAATGTGATATTCCTCATCTGTGGAATAAATTTCATTGCAATAGCAGGCCTCCTTCTTGGTGTTGCAGACCACTGTGCAATTGATGTCAAATCATCTTATTCAAATGAACACACGCACACTGTTGCCATTAATGAAAGACACATTCGGCAAGAAATTTCTTCAATTGGAAAAACTTCAAGAAGCTTACCAGATTTAAGCATTGCATATACGTAATTTATATTATAGTTTTCATTAAAATCGTTCATTATTGATAAATACAGTTTCAGATTCCAGATCTCTTTCATTTACATCGCAACAAAAAAAAAAAAAAAAAAAAAAGCCGTACTTTTTGAAGCTATCTCGAAGTTGTTTGATTCGATAGTTGCCAATGTAAAAAGGAAGCCAAATCGATAATTATTTATTCATACTTTTTCTAGCGATAATCTAACTGAATTATTTAAATATCTATTATAGGAATGTATGCCTCTACTTTAAATTTGTCCTTTCCCGAAAGAGACAAAAATTTTGTTTTACCATCAAAATGTTATTCGCGAACTTCTCAAGCCTACTTTTCGAAGATTCTTTGTAATCAATTTCGGGATATTTTAATTTTGCAGCAGTCTTGAATTCATCAAACCCATCCCTTGTTTTTTTAGTCTACAAAACAATGTGTCGAGCAGCGTTTTTACAACGTCCGAAGTCTGATCAGCTCTTTGTAAACAAATTAATTTGATGAAATCGTAACAAAATATCACTCCAAACTTTTCTTAAAAGGACAACTTCAATCGAGTACATTTTGTTGAGTAAACTTTTCGCTTCTAGTTTAGCATCTGCGGTTTAGGTCGAACTATTAGCTAGGCATTCCAGCGTTCTGCAATATGGACGTTCCCATAGTGGCGTCACTGTAGCGACATGTAACTCATTAGTTGAAACCACAACAGCTGATGTGTCATTAACACGACTAAATAAATCGTACTCTAGAAGCCATAATTTTTTAACTAATTCTCTGTTCTGAAGTTGACGAACGAATACAGATATTGTTAAATGTCTTATTTTTACTTTGCTATAAACTACTCTATAAGGTTTGCTTGTGTAGGAAATATCACTATTTTTGTTTTGAAAAAATTCAGAAGCTTTTAAAATCCAAAAATTTCACCCATGACAAGGGTCATTCGATTCTACTTGATGTATTGCATTAAATGATGTCAGTGATTCAAGATGTTCTGAAATGAATGCATCGAAATTGAATTCACTAATCCACATGTATACAGAATGTCCCACCAACTATGGGCCACCCCCATAACTTCTAAACGGTTCCCGAAATGCAGTTTTCGATCAACAATGTGGAATCGTGGAGTAATGTGCGGTAGAGATATTGTTCAAAATATTTTTAATTTTCGAGAAATTTAATCATCTTTTATTTTTTAAATGGAACCATTCTCACACTATTTTTCTCACAAGTTATTTTAAATTTAATGTACGAGATTACCTGTAGCAACCTTTGCAACTGTCGTCTTTGGGGAAGGTTGCCTTCGCGCCACGGGCTCTTTTGCGGAGAGAGGGGAGAGGCCGCGAATTTCCCCTTCTCCAAAAGCGACAGTTGCTACAGCTGTTACAGGAAAAATTGCACGTTTAAATTAAAATCTCGTGTCAGAAATTATTATTTTATACATAAAATACTATCAAATATTAACATATGTTACATAATTACATATATCGTACAAAAAGACTAGATTTTTGGATACTTATCATAAATGGACAAATAAAACAGAAAAGCTGTTGGCTAGAATTCAGTTTATTCAGTACGTGGAATATCACATAACTTAAACACATGTACATCTGAACCAATCACCATGCAATAGTGGCCTACCCCAAATT
>BOPP01000018.1:12348096-12429047 GCA_017312745.1 Gryllus bimaculatus | reverse complement strand
TTATTAAAACATCACTCTGACCTTGCTTGCATATTATTGTTCACAACAGAGTCAAGCGTTATAGATTAAACATTCATTTCATGGGTTAGGCCACTACTGCATTGAGAAAGTTTACACAGACACTCAAGAAATTAAAGTTAGACCATTATTCCAAGAAACATATTCAGACTTAGTCATCTGGTAATTTTCACCAAAAAAGTGTATTAAAATGTCTTCCCTCTTCTACAACTGAAGAATGTGCTAGTAAAAGCACAGAGGAAAGACCGAATATCTTTCCTCTATGGTACAAACATATGCGTGTGCTGCTTACAGCGCTGACACCACACTCGTATAAAATTAACTCTATTTGAGATTTTAAATTTTCTCTAAGGCAAATTGAAGGTTTATTACATAAATCAACAATTATTGTGTTAATTTACGTTATGATTAAAACAAGTGCCCTGTTTCCAAAAAGGGCATTGGTGTCACAAGAGTGCACTAGTAAGTGACACTGCAGGTCTGAGGTACATAGTAGTGAACTATTGCATAAATTGTAGCAGAAATACACTTAATGTTAAAACCTTTCTTTTTGGAATTATTTTTCAACTTTCATTTTTATTTTTGGAATTATTACAAAAATTATTAAGAACATGAAAACCTTTGGAGATAAATATTTTTGCAACGCGATATGCAATCCACTCATAACACTCAAATTATTAAAAAGGTGTTCAGTTTGGGCACTTTCAAGTTAATAGCCTCATTATTTAAAAATATCCACAAACTGAGCAAAATTACCATAATCTTACGACAAAACCAGCTTAGAAGCCCATCAACATTTGTTCCCAAATGCCATCTGTTCACCGCACTTTGATCTGCATGACTTTTATATTTGAAATTGGCCACTTCATATTGCTTGATATTATTAATTTGTATTCATGCAGACCACCCAGTTTAATAGAAAAATCTTGTAAAATACATCAAGCAAGAATATCTGTCCTACAAATAAGAGATGTAGAAAGTTTGCTCAAAAGATTAAAACAATGACATTCACAAAAAATTATTCTTTTTATTGAAATGTGAAAAATACAGTCATGAAACAAACAAGTCCTGACTAATGGTGCTTTCTCATGATAAGTAATTTCATGGCATATTTCTCCAAATTATACTAAAAATTTGTTGTACATTCACTAATATTATTGACAGTGTGCAAAGCTATTACAGGTCAACATGCTTAGAATATTATCAATAGTATGAAAATTACTATAACAACTTCACATAATTGGTGAAGTACAGGAAAATCCAGTCTATAACAATCTGCCAATGAGGATTTAAAATGTTAGAGAATTCCAACAAGCATTGAAAATAGTAGTGCATTTTGTATTGGAGAAAGAAAAAAACAAAAACACACTGTTCTTCAACATTTTAATACCTTGGAATTAGCAGTTTTTCACATCTAGAAGGAACTGAATAGTTCCTGTGTCTGAGACAAATGTAACAAGATCACTTGCAATGAAATACAACAGCCATATAATAATTATTATAAAAATATCTGATGATTTCTGGCACACTTATTTTTGTGTAATATATCATTGTAAGTTATTGTAAGTTTTTTCTCAGAAGTTTCATTACCAGCCTTTTAATACCTTTCACAATAAGGTTAAATACTACATATGACTTGCAACTTTTACTACAGTCTCTTTTTTGTTAAAAATGATTGTTTCAAAATCTTATTCACATGCATGCTTAATACTGTTGTCTCATTTTAACAACATATTAAGCATTGTGACCAGACACAGCATATATACTGTAATGAACACTGAACTTCTTTACTAGAATCATTAAAGCTGTCCATGGCACTACTTGCAGCTTCACTGCTCAGGAAATTTTTGTTTATTGCTATTTTAATGGACCACCCCCAAAAATAACTTATTCATACAGCGTGCAACAATAAAAACAAGAATTACAAGACAATATTTAAAATTCTCTATTAATTTAAAATGACTTTGAACAGGCTCACCAATCCCTTAATATTATTTCTTAAGATACAAAAATAGATTAGATCAGTTAACATGTTATTTAACAAATATTACAGGAATTCATCACACCAATCTGAGAGACACTGGTAACAATCACTTGCTTGTTTTGTATTTGCACCAATTGAATCTTTCAACCACTCAATGAATAATTCTTTGTTTTTCTTCAATACCAGAAACTGCCCTAAGACAACATATGCCTGAAAACAAAAGTATTTCACATTAATTGACACAGAAACATATTATTTTAAAATAAATATAAATATGATACTTCTAGATAAAAAAAGGAATATTGAAATAACCCTTCTCAGTGTTCCAAGGTTGATTAAGTAGTAAAATCCATAGTGTTCTGTCCAGAATGCCAACTTCCAAGTGAGTGAATACATCCACATTCATGTGAACACTCTGATTAAATCTTCAATAATAATTAATATTTGCTCCATATTAAAGAAATTCCAATTTCATATTCAAACTACTACTACGATTTGCCTCCAAATTCGGAAAGACATTCATTCATCTAGCCATTCACACTGCAACAGTACTGTTTGTCTTCCATGGTTCATTGTACATGTTGCGTAAACACAACTCTGTATTCTCCATTTAAAATACGATGAGTTCTCTTATTTCACAAATAAAACAAATGGGTCTTGGATTAACTTCTCGTGGTTGCTATTATCTTTTAAAACTTCATTAATAATCTCAAATAGCTTGCAACTTTCCCAGTTTAATCTTACAGGCAGCAGAAAAAGTGAGATATTTCGGAGGTTGTCAAATTGCAAATATTGAGAAGTTTTTGAAATATCAGTCAAGGATCCAGATCTGCCTCTCTCTCCTCAACCTGTCTTGAGTTGAGCATTGATTTCAGTAGCTCTTCACTCCTCAAATGTTTCAAGAATTGACAAGTCAACACTTTTGAGATTGAAACATCAGTCACATTAGCAAAGAATTTTTTTGATTTTTTTTTTAACAAATGAGTAATTTCTATTAAGGCTCATTTAGATTTTTTGAAGTCATTACTCAACTTGGAAAACGGGCTGCCACCAGGATATTACAATTTGAGGATGATACTGAACAACGGCTTAAGTTTTGCCTGAGATGAGGTCACAATTTAACCAGAGAAAATTTAACTTACATGTTTTAAGTAATGAAAACTCAAGATTTTTGCCATAAAATTGTTCTGTTTATCCATGTATTAGCCTTATTTTAATAAAAACTGTTGTAAATCCATTGTCATATACAACTGTGTTCTCTTGTAATACATTCATTATAAATAAATAATTTTATTTTGCTGTGTTTTGCCTATTTTACTGGTTTTAATTGCCTTTTTGGCTGCCTCTTTCACAGATTTACAGAGCCTAAACAATCAATCTTGAATTATAACATTACATGTATATAGGTACTTAATGTTTGGAATTAAAATTTTGTTTTAATTCTCAAAAAAGGAAAGTAAATAAATTCAAAATATTCAAGGGCATACCAAAAAAGTTTTTCATTGAAGGCCAATTTAAGTACAGTATGTCTCTTACAAATACTTGACATAAAATGCTTTTAAGAGATGCCCCACCCTCCACCATTGGAAATACACTTAGCAAACACAATCATTTTGTACACTAACAATAATTGAATACTAATGTTAGATTTTAATTTTTATATTAATAATAAAAATGTTTTAAAATAACACTGGGTTTCATACACACACAAAAACCTCTAGCACAACTTAACATAGAATTCATCTCATCGAGCAATGTTATTAACAGATTTCAGAGATAATTAACAACTTTCACATAATAAACTAGATGTTTAATAAGATAAATCCTTACTTGCCTTTATTCAATTATGAACAAGAATGAAGAAAAACAACTGTCCTCTCTATTGTAAGCTATTTCCTTCACAAGTGAGAAATTGGTTTTTGTAGTTATTTTTCCCTCTCATTTTGTACAGAGTAAAAACTATATTGTAACTGACATCTTGCATCATTTATATTATTACATCATTTATTTTATTAATAAAAATTTGAAAAAAGATAGTTTATAAGTAAAATATTATCAGATTACATAAGAAATGTATGACTTCATTTCGAAACATTTCTTGGCACTTCAATTATTACTTTTAGATAAAGAGCAGATAACGTGGGTTTAAGTGAGCAATAGAAATATCTTATCAATTCGAATTTCAGTGAATTACACAATGCACCGATGAATTTTTTAAAATTTGAAAATTATACAATAGACAATACATGAAAATCTAAAACCTTTTCTTCCAGTGCAGTTTAGATGACAATTCTCCAACATAAAACGATAACTGTAATATTATGTGAACAAGTTAAACATATACTTTGAGAATATAAAAAACATGTGTAGGTAAAACTGATACTACACAAAAAGCTATAAATTAGGACATGGCTACATTTAAAGTACTACACATTCATACACCAAGTGTCAATCAATATTTGATTTATTTCACTAGTACACAAAATCAAATTTAATACACATGATTTAAATTTCTCATATATCATACACATAGTATAGAGAAAGTATTGTAATACTACAGCAAAAAATATTTTTTATCCTAAGCATAGCAAACGATAAGAAACAAAATTTGAGATAAAAAACTTAAGCTATCGTGAAAATATGAAAGTTTCTCATTACATTCAAATAAGGGCTAGAATGAATAAGGGTATTTACACCACAGCAGCCTTGCTGCACATCAAGAAAAAAGCAATTTCATTTCATATGAGATAAAAGATATCGTGGAGCATGGTTACAGCTTACCTACATCATTCCAACCTGGTTCAACCTGATCAGCACCCAATTAGCAATTTCAATCCAAAATATATTGACACTGATAACCAAGTTGTTACATACAAATCAGACACTAAACAATCTTACCTTGTCAAAGCCCAGATTAACAAATCTAGTTCCCAGAACCTCCCCAATTCCAGCCAATTCAGTCACAGGTTTTTCTCCCATGGGTTCTGCTACAAAATTACGGTGTTTCTGTGATGTAGTTGACATGTTGCAAGTTCAGCTTCTAACCGTTTCTGCAAGACGAATATCTGCAACGTAATGAGCAATATTAAGTACAAACTGGTTGCTTTATATGGAGTCCCCAGCAAGATAAGTAGCATTGCAATTTAATCTTATCTGGAAATCAAAAGATTACCCACCAATTTTGTGAAATAAAATAGAGTATCACAAATACTCTATACTCGGTTGGTCCTGATAAACGACTGTACTCAAGAAGAAATGACTCACTCACAGAATTACTCAAGGTTCAACCATCCAATACTGTAAACACCCGCCGAACCAGCGACGGGCAGCGGCGGTTGGTTTGGCCGCGTTAACCTCTCCTGAGCCTGACGTTGTAGTGCAAACCAGAGAGTATTACACTGAAGAAAATACTACCAACACAACAAGTGATACTTTGCACCACGGCCATCCTAAGTAATCGAAGTAAATGTACCACTTCGACTTGGCAACGTCAGACAAACGTTGAAGAGGAATTGAGTCGTTAATTTCGCTATTTAGAGAAAATTGCTGATATTTTCTGCAGAACCTGTTTACGATCACCTCTTTTACATACAACCTATAAGGAACATCATGTTAAATAGTCTATCATTTATTGTTCACTTTTTGTTGTTAAAATTATCTTTTGTAACATTATTTTATTAGGTGTTCGCCTTAGAATGCGACATTTACTTTGTGTTCTTAAAAGGAGTAAGTAAATTCCCTACTGTTTTTCATAATTTACCTTTCAATTGCAAGGTGTTGTCTTAACTATTGATTGTTTGATTAGTGATTAGGAGCGCATTAACTGCTATGGTTATTGATACCGAAAATCTTTTGTTTTTTATCTCGGGAGGTGGCGACGATCTTCCCTCGTTGGATGGTAAGATTCGACTCCGATCTACCTGTCATTTTCCCCATATTTCTTACACCTTCTCAACCAGGTCAGGACCAGATTTAGATATTGCGGGGCCCCGGCCCCCACGATGGAAATACATGGGTGAGTATAGAGATGTCCAGAACACGACTTTTAGAGCTTCTTAAGGCAGCACCGTCGACTCTGGTTGGCAACTGGTAGATGTTGGTATCTGGTTCAACTGGTACTCTCTGGTTGGTATGCCGTAAATGAATGGCAGGGCTATCTAGAGACTAGAGTCCCTTGCTAATGTTTAAAATACGGTATACATGTGGATTTTCTTTTAGTACGTCTAGATTATACTTGGTTGGAGGTTTTTCTCTGCCTATAATAGTTTATGCAATTAGTTTATAATGTTAAGCACTTTTGCATGAGTACATGTTTTGAAAACGAGCAACGTTAGGCCCACAACAGACAAACCCGAGGAATGCGTGATGGTAGAAAGAAATGTGGTGCTTTGCGAGATATGTGAAAAATCGATACAAGGGACACTTATCGACCTCCCACACACTTGAAAGAGTTTCACCGCAAAGACGATCACCTCAGCAAAGACAAAAGAGTTCCTCGCTCAAGTTTTTTCGGATACATTTCTACTCCTTCACTTTTTATGCGACATTTAGATATTCCCTGATGTAGGAAAACAAAGCAGTGCGTAGAACTGAGTGAGATTATACTTAGCAGTAAAAGATGTGATAGACAACCAGTTTTTTAATTGTTTTCATGGATTTTCCCTTTAAACGGGAACGGACAAGACAAAATTTGTATGGAAGATATTCTTACTTGCAGTGCTTGATTCATAAAATTTTGGGTCGGGGAACCGGCCCTAAATCAATTATTAATTTAATAGAAATAGTGGTGTATTTATGATATAATTTAATATTTTTCCCCCGGGATACCGGAACGTCACGTTTCACCAGAAATCAAGTTTTGCTTGCTTGTATGATATCCGTTTTTAATCAATATAAAAATAAACATTTCAAGCAAGAAATTTGAAGGTTTGTTTTGAAAGAATTGAATTAATTCATTATTTTACTCAAACCATATTTATTATTTATGAACGAGTTTATTAATTGTGAATTTTATTATGATTTATTTCATCATTCACCATTTATTCACAATTCAACCAACAAATATAGTAACAGATGAGGTAGAGATTATGGAGCTCAAGAAAATTTGCATAGATTGTACTTCTCCCCTATATGTCACATAAGTTCTTGTTTTTTATATTAAATAATGATTTGTGTGCAATGCAGTAATGTATTTCGCTTTAGGTAATTGGAACTCGTGAAACAATTGCTTGACGATTTTGCTATCAAAACAAGGGTTAAAATTACACAAGAGCAATTAATAAAACAAGAAATGGGACTGATCTCATAACTAAGTGCTGTCACCACTCTCAGCTTGTGGCACATAAAGGCATTTCGAGACATCGAATAACCTATTTCTAGAGTGTGGACGCATCCTCACCGACCTCTTTGATCATTTCTCATCGCACAACGCATCGCTCGGTGTAGTCTGTTCCCGGCCTTAGGAGCGAATGCAAATTTGTACGAATGCAATAACGCAACATTATAAACGAGATGCATACGCTTTTTTTTATCCAGCATTATAAAATAACCATTTTACGGCACAAATGATGACGTATTAGATTTTATGTCACGAATGATAGCGTCATCTCTCATTCAGCCAATTGTAGCGAGAGAATCGGGGGGTGGTAGAGCTAAACGGAACAGCCGACCACCGTTTACTCGCACGATATCGTCACAGGGAAGTGGTTTCGTAAAATGAAGTTTAATTCTTTTATAAATGTATAATGCTGATATACAAAAGAAATATAATATGCAACTCGTTTATAATGTTACTTTATTTCATTCGTACAAATTTGAAAACTCTCACCCAAACTTTTGTGGATCTCCAAGACTTTATTTTTTTAAAAGCTAAGCTCAAATACGATATAATATGACGTAGCTCAGCAAATGAACTTTACTTCTGCCACCAGGATTATCAAGTCATACGTGCTAATTGTATTACAAGACAAGGCATCGAATGTTAATTTAAACTTTCCAAGTAAAAGATATTGAAAACACGTTTGATGAAAAACGTTAACGTTAAAATTATAGGGAATAGTACATGTGATATTTTAAGCACGTGCCCTGATATTAAAATTCAACCATCAAAATTTTAATTTAGAACAGGAAACTGTAAACATGTTAAAAAGTACTTTAACAAGTGAAATATTTATATATTTATCTAACCATATATTTATTATAATTAATACGTTAAAGTATATCAAATTATGGTTAACTTAGTGTTCAAAGTTCCTCCACGACATCAAAATTAAAAACAGTTTTGGGACTGTGTTTATGAATATTCTGTATCTCCCCCAAAGAGAATATTAAAGTTTAATGTAGGTAATATTTGTGCAAATGATAATAATTAATACACTTTTATAAAATGGATATTGAAAAAGCCCACAATTTATAAAAATATACAGGAGTCACTGCTAATTTGAATAGCACCAGGACCCGAAATTCGACGGCACTTTTCATATCCGATGAAAGGGCATGTGGACCGAAATGTTTCATAGATTTGATTTTATTATCACCTTATTATCACCACATCATCGCTAATGTCATGATAATATTTACTTCGAACCATTTTCAAAATAAAAAGATACTGACTAGTGTAGTATGTCTGATAGAATAGTGCATCTTTAAATTAAAATTTTTAACGTGACAATCTTCAGTCAGTACCTAAACAAGCCGAAAGAAAAATATCATTGTGAATAACAACCATGACATGAAATACAAAGCTTGGCAACCTCATAAAACAGCCAAAAACTTACTAATTCGTTTGGAATCGCTTGCACGCACAACAGAGATTGCCACACATCCCTTTCTCGCCAAACGCTCTGATATTTTGCTTTTATTTTTTTATCATTCTAGATATCTCTATTGCGCGTCGGATCAGCCTATGAACATTAGGTATCAATTTGCCACACAATATAAGCGAGAATATTATATGCAGCACCATGCAAAGTCACATTGTTATAAGTCATTGAAACAAATATATGAAATTGTTTTAAATGTATCTTTTAATTTAATTGCACCTTTATTGTGTTACTTTTCGTTGAAAATTGTCACTTCATGCCACTTTCAAAATGTTTCAAAACACTTTTCACACTCTATGCTACATGACTGCCAGCGCCTGGTCTGACTTTTCAAACGAAGTGCCCATGTTGTGGTCACTTGGTTCGTGACGTAAACTGGTGCTTATCAGAACGAGCAAAAAATCGGACCACCGGACTAGCTCACCCACATTTTTTTAATAACTGGGGACTCCAAGCACAAAATTATGCTGCCCCCGTAAAAATCGCTTTATTAAATGAAAAACTGATCTTAATGCAAGTACTTTCTGTACTAATACAAATGAAAATTAATATTTTTATATACAATTTTACATATATTATATTTGTCATCAAATAATTTTACAATTTTTTCTGCTCTTCACAACAGAAAACTGGTCGATGATGGTTTGAACACGAAGGTTTCGCCGTTTATGATATTCTCGGTACAGAGTAGAGAGAAAGTTGCAGTTGCCTGCAATGCTGCAGGAACAAAACGCGGAATTTTCGGGAGAAAACTCTTATTACAAGACCCTAGTAATGCAAAAGTTGATAAATCCAGTTGCTAAATTTAGGAAAAAATCCCCTATCACGTGGAGCAGCCAGTATCCGATTTTTGTGGGTTCTTGATACAGAAAAATCGAATGACGATGTCTGTTCGTCCTTCCGTTTGTACGTCTGTAAACAATGCTAGCGGCTAAACCGTTCAGCCGATTATCTCCTAAATTGATATCCTCCAACAATCTGGCTGATTTTGTGGTTCTTTGAATTTGAAATGAATATTTTCATTTTGGGGGATACTTTACATAAAGCCCCTAGGACATTTTTCAAATTTTCAAAAAAATGACTCCATCGTATTTCACTGAATTTTTTGTTGGATAGTGTGAATGACTTTTAAAAGAATGGTTCCGTGTCGATTTTTTGGAATTCCTTTTATCAAAAAATGAGGGGTCAAAGAGTTGTGTTTTGGTTAGCAATTCACAATTATATTTAAAAGAAGTGAGAATTACATTGGCTTGCATGGTAAAAAGCTACTTCAAATTCGTAATATTTTCACGTTTTATGTCCAATTTGCAGCAAAGTGGCTTCTCTCAAGAAGAGCCTTCTTATCATTATTTCTGTCTATATGTCTGCTCTAAGGTTAAAAATATTTTTATATTATACTACAATACCTATAAAAATAGCCAGTAAAAGATTGTAAAAGATTTCACCCTTGTAAAAGATTTCACACTTTTACCACTGGTAAATTCACACTTTTACTGCTGCTACCATGTTGTATGAATAACGACAAACGATACTCAATTGGAATGGCATTTATTAATTAACTTTGGATTATACAGTAATAGTAGGAGAGGAGCGTAGCATGTTCGTGACCGCCGTCCAGTGTCTGTCTGTCGAGCGGCCTGCAGTCAGGCTGTCGCGGTCGTTCTTGGCGCGCTCGCAAGGGGGCGCCCATTGTCTATCATACAACATCTCCCTCTTTTGAGACTAAAGGTTGAGACGTTGTGGTGGTTTTGACAGACGTCCTGACCGAGTTCGTTGACCTTCCACTGGCGGGTGTCCATCTTCTTGATCGGCTGTTCTCGTCGCTGGTGTATGATCAGGAGGTCCGTCGCATGCTTGCTTCACGGGTGTTGTCGATCTCGGTGGCGAGCTTATCTCTTCGGTGTCTTCTAACTTTATCGGGAATATGGTGTGTCTGTTTCGTCTGACTCGGTTTGTGTCAGTTTGTATAATGTATGATCGAGGTTTCATGGCCCTTCGTATCACCGTCCCGAATCTCTTAGCATCTTTGATGAATACTCTGGTCCCAGGAATAAGTTCTGGAAGCCGTTTAACATCTTTTGACGAATTGTAAAATTCCTGGACTCTTGCTCTGCATCGATATATTTTTCCGATACTTCGTCCTGCTTTGCTAGCCTTGATTCCAAGTTGATTGGAACCAACGGTAAGAAGTCCTTCAATCTTCGACTTATAGAAGTTCTGCTGGTGAATATCCGTTCTCCAACGAAGTGTTACGATACGATAACAAGCCTTTGTACTTTCTTCTTGAATATATTCTTGACTATTTTAACCCCTGCTTCAGTGAGGCCGTTGGATTGTGGGTATCCTGGAATTCTCGTTATCAATCGAAAATCGTAAGTTTCCTGAAACTCCTTGAAAATTCGAGATCCACGAAAGGAGTTGAACTGAGTCCCGTTGTCGGTAAGAATCGCATCCGGAATACCTGGCCTCGAGAAGATTTCAGACATCTTTGCGATGATGGTCTCCATTGTCAAATTTTCACATTTGACGACTTCGGGATACCGTGAAAACTTGTCGATGATGATGATGATGAGGTACCACGCGTTGTTCACCTTAAAAAGGTCCATACCAGCTTTCTGTCAAGGGCGACTAGAATTTTCGATCTGGATCAGAGGTTCATGTCGGTTGGTCCGGTGTTGTGCGTAAACAGCACAATTTTCTACCTTCTCTTGAATATGTTTTGACTTTCCGGACCACCAAACAGTCTGATTTGCACGTGCTCTGCACTTCGTGATACCTAAATGTCCCTCGTGTATATTATCCAACATACTGGCTCGCAGTTTGCTTGGTATTACTATTCTCGATTCATACAGCAAGAGCACGTTTTGGCAAGGATGTCCCATTTCTTCTCCCAGACGGCTTCAGGTTGTGCGGAAAAGTTTCTCTCTTGGGCCATCCATTGCAGATGTAAACACGTACCGCCGATAGTTCAGCATCTTCCTTCTGTTTCTTGACAATTTCCGACAATTTCGCAAATGACACTGGGAGGTGTGTAATCGCGCCAATCACGCGAGAATCTGTGGTTTCCTGACGTTCATCCCGCGCATTGTGGACTTTTGTTTGCCTAGATAGGGTATTAGTTGTTTCCAAGTCTCTACCTGGAACATGTACAACAATGTAATCAAAACGCATGAGACGGATACGATACTTTCGTAGTCGGGGGATAGATTGTGTAGCATCATAGTGGTAAGAATCGGGATAAGGGGTTTGTGATCGGTTTCAGTCTCAATCTCGATGCCTGTGATGTAGTCTGCCAATTTTTCCCAAGCGTAAGTTATCGCTAGGACCTCCTTTTCAATCAGTGCGTAGCGTTTCTCAGGGTCCGATAGTAATTTTGAAGTATAGGCAATGGGTTTAATGGTTCCATCTTCTTGAACTTGTAGCAGCGACCCTCCAATTCCATACGACAAGGCATTCGCTGTCACTATAGACTTCACTTTTACAAAGACTTCTTCCTAACTAGGTCCCGTATACCATATTGTCATCCATCAGACACACGACCCCATCACAGTCTTTCAACACATCCTGCATTTTCTTTTGAAAAAGTTCTGGAGCACTTGTTATTCCGAGAGGTAGACGGTTGACACAAAATCTTCCAAAATGTGTTTTAAACATGGTGAGTAGCCGAAAATCTTGTTCTAAAAACATCAGAAGCTGAGTCTAATTTCGAAAATACTTAGCCTCCTTGATTCGATTCAGAGTGTAGTGGACATCTAGGGTAGGATGATACTCTCTTTGTATGGCTTTGTTCAGCTCCCTAAAATCGACGCAAATTCTCGGACTGCTATCCTTCTTGAAGGTGACGACCATTGGAGAACACTATTCAGTAGGCTCGTGGACCGGTGAAATTATTTCTTCCTTCAACACCTTCTGTAGAACGTTCTCCACCTGATCGATGAGGGGAATGGCGATCCGTCTAGGGGAAGTCAGCGCGACCGGTTTTTCATCGTCAATTTGCACTTCCCAGGGATTTTCCCAATACCATCAAATAACTCGGGAAATTTCGACTTCACATCATCCAGGGAAATAGCGCGATCGTTGAAGACCGCATCGATCCTCTTTACCAACCCTAGTTGAACTGCTTCGTAAATCGCCAATAGCGGCTGATGAAGGTTATGGGTGTAGAGGATATCTCCATGTAGAGTCCTGTCCTTGCAGGTTAACGTGGCTTGCTCAATTCCTTGGACTTCCAAGTCTGTTTTATTCGGACCTGTTACCTTCCCTGCAGGTTTGTTCCATGTTCTATCTCCGGCATATTTTGTTGAGAGAGCTGTGACGTCACTACCTGTGTCGAATTTGAACCGGATATTCTTTCCGTTAACCTGAATTATCGCCATCTATTTGTCGTTAGGTTCCTCGCTCTCGTCAATAGCATTAATGTGTAGCACGTCAAGTTCTAGTTTATCTTCGGTTATCGTTCACACATTTTTCCTGGATCTGCAGTTATTAGAGAAATTGCCTTTGTTCTCGCATTTGTAACAAATACCGTTTGTGGCCGGACATGATTTGTGCTCGTGCTTTTCACGGCCACACCATTGGCAGTTATTCGTCGGCCTGGAATTGTGATAGGTTTCGAATCAGATTTTTTGTTCCTTATCAACAGATTTCCTGTCACTGGCTGTGAATTTAATGTTAGTACCTTTTCTTTTATGTGTTACGATTCGGTTTACAGTAGGTTGTTGAGGGCTTTCGACTTGCTTTCTAACCTCCTCAGATTGTGTTATCATCTTTACGGCTTTATCGAGGGTTAGAGTGTCGTCGAATTGCATTCGCTCGCTGCGTTTTTTGTCTGCGACACCGACCACAATTCTGTCGTGAATAAACTCATCCTTTAAATTACCATTGTTGCAATTTCTGGCGAGGTTATGTAACGCCGTAATGAACTTACTCGCTGATTGCCCAGGATTGTGGACACGAGTATGAAAGCGGGCCCTTTCATAAATTACGTTTGTTTTTGGTGCGAAGTGATTGTCAAATTTCTGAATCATAGTTTCGTACTGCCTCTCTTCATCATTGGTTAACGATGATTTAACGGAACGTTAACATAACCTCGCCTCCTTTTTCTCCCATTAAATAGATAAACGTATTTACCTGTTCATCTTCTAAGACCTCTTTTAGTTTTGAAGCCATTCGAAACTTCTCGAACCTCTTCTTCCATTTCGGCCAATCTCCGGGAACGTTGAAATCGAACGGGTGCGGTGCTGCGATGTTGTATGACGACGTCGCCGCCTCCGCTGTTATTTGCAGGTTAGATGCCCCGTCGTTTGCCATTTTCGCGTTCTAGTTGCTTCTACTGGTAAATTCACAATTTTATCGCTGCCACCATGTGCAAATAACGACAAACGATACTCAATTGGAATGGAGTTTATTAGTTAACTTTGGAATACACAGTAAGAGCAGGAGACCCGCGTAGCACGTTCGTCACCGCGTGTCCGGCGTCCAGCGTCTGTCTGTCGAGCGGCCTGCAGTCAGGCCGTCGCAGTAATTTCTGGCGCAAGGGGGTGCCCTTGGTCTATTATACAACAATATCATACATATAGAGACATTTTCCTGTTTTTTCCCAGGTACGAATAATTTAGTCCACTTGCAAAATATTAAAATTCGGAACTATGGCTAGTAGGTAAGACTAGCAACTTCCACTTACGTGAGTAACTTTATTGAAACTGTTCGAGAAATGCTGCCTTCTGAACTTCCCACTCGGAATGTTCTAAGACATGGGCTTCTGCTAAGAGAGCAGAGTGGACAGAATGTCGGAAATTATCCAGCTGTCACACAGGATATTTTTCCTAAAGTGCTTGAAAAGTGGGATCTAGCAAAAAGTAGTTTTGTGGCTCCAATTTTAAATTCAAAAGTTACAGTCCTGTAGAAGACAGAAGAAAATTGGGAAAATGCCAAAACATATCACATGGCAGAGAAAACGGGAAGAGAGAGCGGTTTTAATTGCAACGTTAGACAAGCTCTTTGATATCTTCAATTGCAAGTGTGAAATTAAGTCATGTTCAAAATTTGAGGGTCCATTTCCAGGTGGTGCTGATTGTAAACATGAAGTCCACATCTCCTCTTGTTCCAAGGATATAAAGATCCCTGTCAAAGAACTATTATTTATCAATAGTCAATGTGATGTTGCATCTGTTGGACAGCATCAAATTGGATTACCAGATCTACCTGGAGCAGAAGAGAAATTAAAAAGCAGAAGAGGCAAGATGGTGAATTAAGAGAAATTTCTTAATATAAGCTGAAAAGTAAGGAAGAGTTAATATTACAACCAAAAGAAGTCCTTTTCTCCGACGAAGATGAAGATCCTTTGCATATTCCTTATGATGACGCTGGCTATTGGTGGTAACTCAGGAAATGTTAAAACTGGTTGGGAAGGAGGAGTCGTGCATTGGTTTGAGGCAAACGTGAATCGTAAACTCATCTGGTTGGTTTGTGCTCTTTATACTAATGATCTACCTTTGCGGCACCAGTGACAGATTTTGATGGACAACCATTGTCTAACAACAAATGGAGTGATTTTCATAGTTCCACGTTTTGATTATCTCCCAGTTCCAAAACCATCAATGGAATAGACACTGGAAGACGAAACATACGATGGTAGTGACAAACCAACCGATCATGAAAAGCATGAAGATCTCGAATACAAACCATCTGCAGGATGGCTACAACCCTAGCCATTGGCGAACTCAGAGTTGAACGATCTTGTAAGAGATCTCAATCTTTCAAAGAGGCAATCAGAATTACTTGGGTCTCTTCAAGAAAAGAAATCCGCCACAACCAAACACTAATATTACTTTCCGTAAATGATATCTTGATCTTTCCACTTCTTTCTCAATGGCAGAGAGTTTGGCATATTGTAATGAAACAAACGGGCTACTCACAAAATTTGGGATGATTCTCAGTCCGGAAGAAAGACAGCTATTTATAGATTCCTCAAAGAATAGCCTCAAAGCTGTTACATAACAGAAACGAGAAACCTTCGATACTAGTGACCCAATCCGTTCAGTTTAAGGAAGCCTATGATAACAGAGGCTGTTCCTTTGATATCCAGGTAATTCGAATCACAAATCGAAAATCTGTTGAAAATGGAAAAATGCTCTCAAAGTTCTGGGACTTCTTCTAAGAATACCGACTGGTTACATAAAATATTACTGTTTCTTGTGTCACTGAGATAGAAGGGCAAGGGAAGAGCATTATGTAGTTAAAGAATGGCCATTGAGAGAAATCGTAAATCCTGATGAAAAAAATGTGTGTATGATCCCCTTTCCTCAGATCCGTGGCTTAAAAGATAATATCTTTGAACAGTTGCTGGCAGATACTGAGAAGGCAGCTCGGCTTGCATTGAAAGATGTAGGTGACAATTTTTTAGGAAAAGTAATGTCTGAGAATTACACGGAACCGACGGAACACATGCTGGACTGCTCCAAGGTTATGGAGTGCAACATATCTCTGATATTACATTTCTTTTATTCCATTTGGAATTCATCCTACTTAATATTGGAGTCGTGAGTGACGAACATGGTGAGCGATTACACCAAGACATCGCTACCATAAAAAGACGATTTAAGGATGATGGTCACCAAACGTTTTGGAGGATTACTGCTACCCATTCCTTTCTCTATCCACCGAAAAAAGGGAAGTTTCCAGGAAACGTTTCTGACTAGTATGTCAAGCTATATTCAGCTTCCTCATACTGTTTTCATTTTGTTTTGTAATACAAACAATTAACTATACCAACAATTTATGTAATACACACAAGTTCTGTTAAATGACCTGTATATTAATCAACTGCAGATTCCTCCTGTATTGTTGCTGAGTCGTTTCCAAGTTTCTTGAAAATAGTGTATGTGGCGTATGTTTAATAAAAATTGGTAGGTGATGGAACATTTCCGCAATCAGCGTATGTGATTTAGTAAAGAACATACACTATCATCTCGCGGCAAGTCACAAAGTTCAAATTTGATGCACTGTGTAATCATTAGGGGGCTGATTTCGATGACATAAAACATCGCCTAAAATTATCAAAAAATGTTCATAAAATGTTTTCAAAATTCCCTAAACGTAAACAAAAATTACAAATAATTTGATCAAAACCAGTTGAGATGAACAACTGAATGTTTGGGTGTTACTGATGTAATCAAGGCTTCTTCTTCTCGTTCAAGTTAGTTTTTTAAAAATATTTTAAAAAAATGGTTGTGTCGTTGTTGACGCAACACATCTCTTTCACTCTTGTTGAGCGTTGAGCGCATTCCTTGGAGTAATCATCCGTTAATGAGTAATTACTATCATTGCTGAATAATTATTAAATTTGTCAAGTTTCATCACGTTGCAGTCAGACTTTTATCCCTTCAACCAAGAGCTCGACGCCATTAGATCCCGAGGTTTCTAGCTGGTGACCCAACCAAGAACACCCGACTTTCGAATTCGCTAAACCTTCGTGACTTCACGGAACGTAGTAAACGAATTCGGCTAGCGGCATCGGCCAGGTACCAAATTAGTACCTAGTTAGTTATGCCTGATTTACGTGGCGAGGACTCAGCCTGCAAGTGAATGTGCTTACAAGTGATTACATAGCTCCATGATTTCCACAATGTTTCTGCGCAGCACCTGTTTACGTCACTATCCTCGTGTCCACAACACGGGCACTTCGTTTTAAAAGTTAGACCACACGCTGGCCACCATGTATGGAGAGCGAGAAGTGTTGAGAAACATTTTGAAAGTGGCGTAAAGGGACAATTTCAAACGAAAAATAACACGATGGAGGTGTGATTGAAATAAAAGATGAAATATTTAAAATAAATACTTCATTTATCTGTTTCAAGGCCTTCTAACTAGGTAATTTTGATATCTTGCTGCATTTAAAATTCCCGCTAGTATTGTGTCGCAAACTGGCATCTGAAACTCATTTGCTGAACTTAGATTCGATTCACAATAGCTTACCCATGTCTTTCCATAATGATTGTAATATATGGGGGCACATAGTGGAAAGATATGGGTGTTTACTCCTACGCGCCGCTATTTGCTCGTTCTGTGAGGCACCAATTTACGTCACAAACCTCTACACCACAGCACGGGCACTTCGTTTGAAAAGCCAGAACAGACTCGGGCCGCCATGTTGCTTGGAGAGAGAAGTGTTGATAAACATTTTGAAAGTGGTATAAAGTGACAGTTTTAAACGGTAACCAACCACAAACAGCACAATAAAGGTGTACAAGATGCAACATTTAAAAGAAATACTTCATAAATGTGTTTCAATGTTTTGAAACAATGTGGTATTTGGTGTCTGTCTGCATTTAAAATTCCCGCAAATATTGTGCCGCAAACTGGTGGCTGAAGCTAATTGACTGAAGTCGGCCACACGCCCCTGAGAGGGCAGAAAGGGGGTAATCGACATTACGAAACATTTTTATATTCAACTTTTTCAATAGCATGATTAATTTCTTAAATTTGTAGGGGCTTGTTCTACCTCAGTGTTGACAACAGTCAACTAATCGGCACGGTGACGAAACTGAATTCGAATCCTTGCGCCTATGGACTTGGGAGGATAATTTGAAAAGAAAAGTGTATTGTGATTATCACACATAATTACCGCCCACTAGAGATTATTAAACTTCTTTTGACCATTTATATCCTTATGCCTTTATTACAGCCTCGTCGGTGATCCTGAATAATGACCTATGTATGCGGATTATATTATCTAATGGGCAAGTTATTGAACATGTTAGTAAAGACGATATCAAATTCATAGCTTATGAGAAAAAAAGGAGTCATAATTTCTCCGAAAGATAATCATAGAAGTTTCAAAGAAGACAATTAAAAAATTGATGAAACGGCTTTTTGGTAGAACCCGAAATTTACCAAAAAAAAGTGATGTTAATATTTCTCAATCTAATAAATAACTACGTTTACTGTGCTAAAATACTATAATCAAAAACATTAAGAAGTAATTATGGTCACATTATTTCATCTTTCATTATTCTTTGGTTGGTTACGTTGGATGGCGTGTATATGTTTTCAGGGTTGCCTCCGACAAGATAGAAGTGACAGATTGTACAGTAGGAGAGTAATGAAAAACTTACGTAGAATTAGCCTGTATAGGTCGTGACAAATACTCCTGTGATGTTTTATGGGTACTCGCAATCTGTAATTATTTGAAAGAAGAAATTGAAGTTACTTGTCAACACTTTTGATTGTGAAATCAGTTTTTTTATGTGAAAGTACAACATCTGTTGAATCCACTTAGACGAGGTAACTTGCGTGTGCCACGATTAAGTAAAATGTGTAAAATGGCTTATTAAGATTATTGAAACTAAATGGGAGTTACTGCATTGCACTTCGAAATATGTACATTTTTGCAAGTATCGGCTGTTTTTGCTGACGTATATCTTACGCCACCATCACCCTACAGTAATTGGATGAAGTGGCAGGTCGGTTCGTTTGAGAATAATTTGCTCATATTGTTATTTAGTCGTTTCCTAATGAGGTTGTGATATCAGTGATGTAAAAATATTGGCTACAATAGTTCCAATGTCATTTAATTTTTACAGACAGAGGTACCACATAATTTGTTTCCTCGTTATATGATCAAATGACTGCAAGGAGAAGAAGGGGCACTTCAGAATCAGATCAAACTCCTCTTATTGTTGCGAGTGGTGTATCTCATTCTGTTGATGCATGGTCGTACCAAAAAGATCCTAATGCATACAGAACATACATTTCTAACAATGAATCAGAAAACTCAAGACTATTTGTAGACGATACAGTTTCTAAATCATTTGAAAAGGTAAACGTTCCAACCATGACATCAAGAGACCGAACTGCTGAATTTGCTAATGCAGTTCGTTCTTTGCAAGGGCAACATGTAACAAGAGCAGTTGCTTTTAAAGATGCAAGGAAAGCAAAGTATATACAGAGCTATGCAGAATTTATGATGATAGCCAGGTATGCTAGTTGTTGACAGATCTAATTTCCAGTTTGATTGTAATTTTATAAGCAAATTCATAGTGTTCAAATCTGCTTATGTAAACTGAAGTATATTTTGTGTGAATGTTATGTTTTAATGTTTTTGAGATCTATAAGTGGTAAAATACTTGTTTATTTTCTGCTTGATTTATACTTTACAGAACCATTGGCAAGAATATTAGCAGCACCTACACCAAATTAGAAAAATTGACCTTGTGTGAGTGCTTCCATTTACATGATACTACACTTCCATTATACTATAAATATGATGATGTTCTTTTATCAATAAGTAATGGAATACTATCAATGCTTAAGAAACATCTCGTATGTCTTGTACAGTAATTTTAACAGTATCAGAAACAATTGATTTATTCACAATTTAAATTTATTCTTTTATTACTTTGTATTTGTGTGTAATCTGAGAAGTCTACTTTAACAAAATAAAACCCTTTTTTAATTACTTGTTTAAAAGGTATTAATGATTCCCAAAAGTAAGCTCTTTGCCGATAAAAAAGGAGTTGCAAAGTAATGTTTCTTTAACATATCAAGATGTTACTAAAGTTGATAAATATTTGTAATATTATTAATTTGTGTTATACATGATATTATTGATTCAGGTAATAAATTAATATTCATGCAACATTTTAATTTGTCTGGCAAACTTTTCTAGTGGCCAAGAGAAAGTCGTTATTCAATGACCGTCCATCAGAAATTCAAGAATTAACATATATTATCAAGGAGGATCTTAATAGCCTGAATCAACAGATAGCCAGATTACAAGATGTTGCCCGTCTACAAAGACAAAAGCAACAAAATGGTCATCATCTTTTGTCTCATTCGTCTAGTGTTGTTTTGGCTCTTCAGTCAAAACTTGCTTCAATGTCTACGGAGTTTAAACAAGTGTTGGAAGTAAGAACTGAGGTATGTTTGCCAGAAATATTGCTTTATGTACCAAAAAGGAAGGCAAAATCGAATCAATTTTGGACTTTTAGGTTCTTTTTGGTGTACAAAGGTGTAAAGGAATGTTTTAAGAACAGGTTTTGGTTTATTTTCTAAAATCTTGCTTTGCACGAATGAAGTTTTGATATAATTGTAAGTTACCTTTCAACAGTCTTAGCATTAGAAAAAGTATAATTATCTAAAAATGAGGCTGCGGCAGTAGGAGTATGTGCATCCAATAAAAGAAAAGTAAGTCTTCAGACAATACTTTTCAATTTGTACCAGATTATTGAGAGTTTCCTTTCAATGAGTTTAGTTCTTATAATTGCTGTATAAATCGGAGTGTACTGAGGATCTGTACTGACTCTATCACACCACTTACTCTGTTTAGTTATATTAAGATACTTCTATAAATCATGTTTCTTTTCTTGGGTAAATTTCTCTTTTCAGTGACAAACTTGGCCTGAGAAGGATTGTTGTAGTTCAATATCGCAAAACATAATTGTTGCAAATTTGAAAAAGTGGAATCTTTTTCTTTACTTATTGTTTATCTAGGGTTCATTTGCTTTACAAAACATCTCATTCTGTGGAAATGCTAATCTTTAATCTTAAAATATCGAAACAATGGTTCTACAAGTGCATGTCACACTTGTGTGGAACATGTGGATAAACACATGTATCTAATATTAATTTGACAACCATTTTATCAAAGTTACTGTTCAAATATCTGGAGTACCTGAAATAAACCTGGTCATAATTATGTTTCCTTTGTTAGGATACATGTGATTTATAAAAACTTCCAAAAAAACACTGTAAAATAGTAGAAATCCTGTCGAAATCTTGTTTTTGTAATGTGGCAAAAAGACTGAAGATGGTGATGTGTAGATGTCAAACAGAGGCATTTTTTCATTGTAGGAAATTAGCAAGCTAGAGTTAGCTATTTTTAGGGTTTATAAACATTTTTATTTATTTATTTTATAAAGAAATATGATTAAAAAAATTAAATCAGTTTTTATTTTTATAAATCATATGTTTAAAGACTCCATTGGTTTTTGATTTGTCATGTATTATTCTACATAAGTGGTCTCTCTTTATTTTTACAATACAGGTTTTGGGATAAACTTGCTTGGACAGTTATTTTTAAAAAGTGTGTTGCATGGCTTGAATTTCCATTATTTTTAAGGGTAATCTCTAATTGTTAGGTGGCCAAATATTTGACTATTGTTGAATTTATTAATGAAAAGGAGGAAAACTAATATTTCTATTTCACTGAGTTGTAATTCATACCTACAGTAGTATGTAGATGAAGCCAGAAACTTGATATTCCCCCAAATTTGATTTAAATCCTTGTTGAATAATGAGGAATTTTTAAATCTTCTGAGTATTGAGAATCTCTGGATTATGTCTTGACTTTATTAGGCTTCATGTTTAGGCTGTTCTGTTGTCAAGTGCAATTGAGTGAAAACTGCATTTCAGGTGTCTGGAACTATGCGAAAGAATTTTCAAGAATCTTTTAAAAAAAGATATTATGGTGTGTAGCTCAATAACTTAAAAAAACTGAGGGCATTCCTTAATTCCTGAGTTTAAGCCATAGCCTGCTAGTGTGCTTGGTAGCAGGCTATGGTTTGAACTTGGGTGGTCTGGTGAAGCAACCTGCTCCTTCTAGAGAGGGGTGTGATTCGCCTCGAGCAACACCTCATTTGGGAACTGAAAAGGCAACCAATATTGTTTTTATACAATCATTTGAACCCTATGAATAATCTGTAAAAGTTTATTTTTGTTGTATTCACCTTCAAATATAGGTTTATATATATATATATATATATATATATATATATATATATATATATATATATGTGTGTGTGTGTGTATATAATCATTCTGGATAATTGTTGTAGCTGCATATCTGTATTTTTTACACATGCATTTCTGAATACATTTCATAATTCTTAGTCCTTTGAAATAAACAGAAAATAAATATTTAGTTTAAAAATTTGTTAAAAATGCTTTAATTGATCAAAAAATTAAACATTTTAATCTGTGATTTAAATAATTGAAACTCTACCTATTTTTTACTGAAACCTTTGTCCTAAAACTGTAATATGGTAAACCAAATTGTGAATATTATGAATGTTTTAGGAAAATTTTGAGATTATTAGGTACGCTTATTGTGGTTAAAGGTTTTAAAAAGTTTGAAGTCAATGATCACCTTCACTTCTTAAATCTAGTGCCCTATCAATTAATATTCTTGCCCCACCATTGTTTCCAGCAATGAATCGCATAAAGTGACTTTTCTTAGTTGATAGAACCATTTCCTCCTAATGGCCACTTGCTACATTATGGAGGTAGCAATGCAACATTCAAAAAATATATGTGGTCAACACTGTGTGCGTGAAGACTCAGTGAGTGGCGCTACTATGGAAATTAGAGCTGGTTTGTAGATGAAGACAAATTGCATTTTTCTGGGGCTGTGGAAATTAGATCTATTCTATGGTATTGCTAATCATATGGTTGCTACCTAATCTGAAAATCGTTATTTTAAATGAAAGTACATAGTCACATTTCAAAATGATGTCGGTGCTGTCCCGAATCACTCTAAACCTCATGATATTTCTAAATATTTCAAAGGCATTAGTGGGTATTTACTTTTTTATTTTTAATTTTTATGAGTCGACTAAATGTAATCTCTATGGTTGTTTCCAATCCCATCATATCACTTTTCAAACTTCAGTTTCAACAATTCTATTTGTATAAACTGAGGGGTTATGTTTGTACTTTGACCCCCCCCCGAATTGTCTGTGGAGGACCTGACGAAATTGTCGTCCTGACTTCTTGCTGTTGAAACGACTGATATCTGGTCTAATCTTAATATCTAAAGCCGACATTATAGAAATTTGTTATCTGGTAGCTTTATACAATGTGGATATCATTATGGTTCCTGAAATTTCATACTAGAATTATTAGATGTGCACCATGCCCATCTCAAAATTTCTTTCAAGTATTCTGTCCGTTCAGAAGAAATTCTCCCATGTGTCATCTTATCAGTAATATTCATCTTAGGATAAATGAGGGAGAGATAGATACAAGTTCCTCACAAACTTGTGCACACTGGGGGCCATGGCCTCCCTGGAAATTTTGAAAGGGATCCTGTAGCCTTGGATAATAAAAGATGTTATTTAAGTAAATATATTAAATTACTAATGAAATTGACACTTAGAACATAGGGACACATTTTAAACTTCACAGTGAAGACAAACGAAAGGGCACATTGGCCTATAAGTATATCGTCACCATTTCTATGTTTGAGTATTTTTGCTTAAATATTAAATTAGAATAATTTACCCATTTTACTTTGTTGTAAAAGTGAGCACTTTTGCTGTATTCCTTAACTTGACTCGCTATTTTTCATTAATTAAAATAAATTTTTATATTTTATTTATTTTTTAATTTTTTTAAAAATAGTGCACAAATGCTCAAAATTGCAAAATAACCTCATATTTTTAAGGCAAAATCGTCAGGAAATTTTTAAATCCACTGTTGAAAGGTAACCAAATTTGAGCTAGAATCCCACCCCCCTCTTTTCTCTCAGAAACCCCTAAAAGTGCATCAGAAAACTGGTCAAAAACGGCTAAAAAGTCTGAAACGCATTGAAAACTATCCTTTAAAAATGCATCCCTTAAAAATAATGCAGTGGGAGACAATCCCATCTACAACCACCCAAAAATACATTTTAATAACGAAAAAAATTACTGAAAATTTTTGTACAAGTAAAATCTTATATGTAAATACAATAATCGAATGGATAAGGGAGTCCAGGAAAGTCCCCCCCCACCACTTTTCTTTCTGGCTGCACATGCCTAAGACTGATAGTCCTCTTTGAAACTTGCTTAATCTTTAATCTGAAGTAATACAGAAAATAGGATTGTGCTACATGATTTGCTGAATTTAATCTACACATATCTTTGTGCCATATTTGTAGGGTGGTCACTTTCTAGAAAACTGAGGAAAATATGGGAGTTTCATTGCTCTTGAAGAGTCAGGGAAATTTTGGAAGTATCGGTAAAAGTTAGGGAAAAGTTTAGAGAGTTTTAAAACTTTATATTATTCCTAAAATAAAAAAAAGAAAAGAAACATATTTTCATTTATACTTTATCACAGCAAAATCAGAGAGCTGACAATTTAGTGTCAGGCTTGCAGTAATTTTCTCTTTCAAAAGGATAAAGTACTCTACTAATCTTATCTGTGAAAAATTTTAGACAAGCTCTGGAAAACCAGGAAGTCGGGAAAATTTGTTTCAGAAAATGAGTAGCCACTCGTAATTGCTAAAATTGAGTCTTTTTACCATCGTGGTTCTTTCTTTTATAATCTTATTCCACTTGTCCACATGGAGACCTGCTCCCAAAGGCTTTTCATTTTGAAGTGAAGAAATTGTTTATTGGTTTCAGATTTCTATGTATTCAAGACAATTAAATAAGTCAAAATCTTTTTAGCTTCTCATTGGTGCAATGTTTTGAGGCATATTTTGGCTTTATCTTTTGGCAACTGTATTGTAAAACAATACAATTTGTAAAAACACCTTTAAATAAATATATATATATATTTTTCTGATTAAAATATTATATTAATAAGAACTTCAAATCAGAACCTATTTGAGCAAATAACTGTTACTACATGTTAGTCCTGTATATCTAAGAGCAATCTCAACAAAGCTACCACCCACTCACTTCTGAAAAGGGTAAAACCTTTTCTTCATCTCATCACTAATATGTATTTAACAATTTTATTACATCAAGTACCAAGACACTAATTGTTATGTAAATGGTTATGAATACATTAGTCATTGTGTTTGGGGTAGTGTATATTTTACACTAAAAATCTTTTTGATATTAAGTGGCAGTGGAATTGGTAATTCCTTCTTTGTATTTAGATACATTAGTTTTGTTCTTATGTTCCTAAAACCATTTTTATTACAATAACAATATAATATTTATGATTTCCACATTTGTTCATATAGTTTGAGTTCCTAAAATTTATAGTTGACATAATAGTAATATAGTTTGCAAATAATGTTTCTACAAAGCCTCAGTCAATCAAGCAATACACTCATACATACATACATACATACAGAAAATCATTATTGAATTAGGAATTAATCAGATATTCTATTTATGGCTATTAATAGTAGACTCTTATCATACCCGTCCAACTTTAACAAAATTGGAAATTCAACCCTGGTAGAGCAGTGAATAATTTGTATTGTTATAGTTTCCTAAGCTCTTTAATTCTCGTTCAGTTTGCCAACTGTAATTTTTAAGAATAAAATATTCTTCTTGGTAATAAGACTTTCCACTTGGGTCTGGTAGATCTATTTCTGCAGAAACATTAGCTATGAAGTTTTCAGTATTTGAAAGTCCATATTATAATGTTTTTTCTCAGTCAGTTGTGTCCTTCAAATACAAAGTATAATTCACATTATTGTTGAAAACTTTTATTTATAATGTGTTGATGTTGATTACAAAAATGTTTGTTTCTTACTTTGTGTTCAAGTTTACAATATTTAATCGTATCCTATTCCTCATTGTTTTAATTTTGTATGAAATGTTGAACGTAAAAAGTATGGTAAGACAAAATATTAGTTATCCTTATTTTGTTCTTATATCATTCAAACTAATTTTAGTTTTTTAAAGATGCCTCAACTGTGATTTATTTTGGCATTTGTGTTGAGTTAAATCCAGCTACAACCACTGTCAAAGAGCTTAATGGTTGTATCCACAGTAGTATGCGAACAATCGCCTAAGCTTCATCTCTTCAGTGGTATCCAGGACTGTGATTTTGTACAAATACATCATTTTACATCGGCTTATTTAGGGAAAAAATTTGATTGTCCTGTGATGTATCTAATAATGTTGCAGTTAGACCACATATATATTCGCAGCCTCAATTGTTAGTACAGCTTGTTCTCTCCGCTTATCTGTGGTTTATTAAGGAATGATGAATTCCAAAATCATTCAGTCAATAATGTGGAGCATTTAGTGGGAGGGTGATTCTTGTGAGTTTTATGTTTTGGGCCAATTCCATTCCATATTTTAAGGAGTATTCTTTTCCTTAAATTTAAGCTAAGTTCATCAAAGATGCTAGGACATCCATAGAGTTGCAAACCGTGATTGAACTTGAGCTGCTACTTGCTCTAGTTTATAATTGCAGTTCTATGATGGTATCGTGTGGTAAAACTTCATTAGTATCACACTTATATAGTATCACAGCTATATTTTCTATTTGGAAATAAAATTGACATAGACATACAATCGGGGCAGGTTAGAGATGGCGAATGGAAACTTTTGTATATGCCCATTACCATCTAGAGTGACCTGTCCCTGCAGCTTTGTATCCGCTTAACTGCACATATCCATACACTAATATGTTGCCAAAAATATTGTATCAACTAAAAAAAATTGATTTTTAGTGGGAAGGCATGTTTTTGTCTGAATTATTTTTTTCTGTTACAACTTCATATGATCAGAAGATCTACTATTAACTAAAATTTCTTATTACCTGTGCTGCTTATTCAGGGCAGAAAATAAAAATCATATACAGACTGAATATAATGATGTAGAGTGAAATTGTTATAATGCCTGTCAACTAGTCGATGACCACTAGACAGAACGAGACTGAATTGGATGGAACTGATGAGATTGACTAGACCTAACATTCTACATGAAACAGTTGCTGGTTATACATGTTGGCTTAAAATGGATGCATTAACAAAAATGAGGATATAAAAAGTGAATAATGTTGCTAAGTTAATTTCAACACTTCCCATCAGTTCAACCCCCCCTCCCCCGTATGAATAATGATTAAATTAATGCTTTTGTAAATTCCACAAATTCATTCATTTATTTTATAATTTCTATTTCCTTTGTGATAAAGTTTATCACTGCCGATTTACCGCTCTGATCGTAATTTTCCTTGTTTTCTCTGAATAATTCCAGGTGAATACTGGAGAAGTACCCCAGCAAATTTGTTGTTGAATGCATGTGATCTTTTCCTCACCCATATCCCTTCTCGTGAGCGCCGGATCTCGTGGTCCAGTGGAGGGAGGTACACCACAACCTCCCAAGATATAACTTGCACTACTCTAATGGGACTAATTACTATAATTGATTCTCCAGAAGAGCAAAATAAGTCACTCACAAAGAAAACCACACTTTAGTTCTGGGATCCTAATTCTTATAAGAAAAAGACGTTCCTCTTCATTATGTAATACTATTATCATTCTCTGTGATTCGTATCAGGAGAGATCAATTGATGACACTGCAGTCCCTCTGACCGGGAGGTTCTAGGTTCAAGTCCCCACGGTGGCAGGATTTCCGATACTAGTTTGAGAACTATGTCAAGTTCGGTCGCTGTCTGCAGCCTGTGGTGCCTCGCTTGTGGGAGATACCTGGTTTGGGAAAAAACCTGCTAGCCAAAGGTACGTTGGTGCTGGTTTTGGCCATACAGTGGAGGGAGACCACAACGACCTCCGGAGCAAAAACATGCACTATACGTGAAGGACTACTGACCTCAGTAGTTGACATGCCCATAATCACTAAATCACTAATAAATCTGTGATATCTTGTTGTTTAAAAAAGTATTCCAAAAATTGCGTTTTCGTGTAACCTAATGATAAAGAAAAATCTCTGCCATTTGATAGTTTCCTATTTTTTAACTTTGATGTTTAATAGTATGATGTAATGTTTTTACAGACCTTTTAATATTTTAAAAAAAAATTATTTTATTATTTTTTAATGTATACATATAATTCTAAGAAACGTTGTGCACATAGCATCTTTGTAACGTTTTCCCTTGAATTATTGAATGGTAATCAGCTGCTCATTTCGTCCTTGGGAGTCTTAATACATCTTTTTTTAGACAAAATGTTAATAGTTTAGGAACATCTTCACTTGCACCATTTCTAGAAATTCATCATAATCAATTCCACCCCCACCATTCATTTGAGAACTAACCTGGGTTCTGCATGTCAACTTTTTTGCCTCATCTTCTCCGGAGTCTCGTGTGTGAACAATTTTTTTTTATACTTTCCCAGGTGTTACTTCTGTAATGTAGAGTAAGTACTGTATTGCTGCAGTGGAAAATGACATATTTTTGACAGATAAGTGATTTTCTATAAAAACAAAATGAAAACAACAAAAAATGGTATTTTCATGTTAGATAAAAAAATGTAAATCCTTGACACCTAAAAATTGGATATTTCTTGCTCTTAAATGTAGCAAACGAGTTGTAAATATATTGTGTAGTGAGAATTCACATTTTATCTTGGTGCCAAAAAAGTGGGTTTTTGGCAGAAAGTCTCAGTCCGTCTGGGACAACACATGTGTAAATTCTTCATAGAATTTTCTCCAAAATTGATATTCTGAATCTGTCGTCACAAGTCTTTGCAAATTTGAATGGAATCTTTGTTTTGGTGAGTACTTTACGTAAAGTCTCAATGATATTTTCAAATTTTTTGGATTATTTTTTCTTAAATAGAGTGCTTATAAAAGTGGCACTGTTCTGATTTAGTACAATTCGCAGAAGAAAATTAAAAAAACTTCAAACTTCTTTTAACCTACCTACCTACCTACAATTTCAATATTAACAACAAAGATTTATTGAAAATATGTTCAGGTTTTGTGTTACTTTGTGTCAACTAGTAACAACTTTCTTTTTTTCTTGAATTCATCCAATTTTCATTAAAATCTCTTAAGTTTGGAAAACTGTCAATGTTATTTTAAAGTTCAGGAAGATTGTTATGCTGACTCAGATGATTGGAGTAGTAATTGTGGTAACTGCTTACTAAACCAAATGAGTTCATATAAGTTCAAATGAGGGGTGGTCAAATATTTTTGTGGGTTGGAAGCACTTGCGGTTTCAAGTAGTACTATAATATTATATAACCATTACAAATAGTGTGAAAGAACATGCTGTTATAGAGTCGTAAGTTTCTAATTTTACTCAATTTATACAAAGCATTTACAAATTACATATCATGCAGAGGAATCTTTTTATTGTGAATACACACTTTTTTAAATTTGAAGATAATCATTGAGGAATCATTCTGAACTGAAAATGCACCCCCTTCTGCAATATTTTCTGGATCCACATCTGTGCTACCTACATCTTGAAATTTTGCATTCAAAACCCAAATATGTTTTGGTGGGCTCAGACACATCATGTCAGTGGAGGAAAATTGAACGCACACCTTACCTTGTTTTTCAAAATCTAGAACATTCTGTTAGAAGTGTTTTGTATCCTTGTTAGTACACTGATGCTTATTACAAGAAGAAGAAAAAATGCAACAAATGATGAAGACTTATAATCTGCGACTTGCACATGTAACATCAGCATCCTATCTAACAAATAATACTCTAAGGCAGTGTCCTCGTATGTGTACAGGCAATTCTTTGGCATCAATCAAATATAATCAGGACCATCAGGACTTTGAATTGTCAGAAGAGCACCATTGAAGGTTGAGGTGAAATCTAGATGTCTATACTGTCATGTTACCCACAATTTTACAGTCAATATACTAACAAAGTACAGCATTAGAAGACATGTACCTGATTTCATGCACTTTAGTATGTTTGTTCATAAAGTTGTGGTTGATAGATGCAGTTTTGCGTGCTAATTAGTGTAATGTTAAGGTAGTGTACTGATTATTAGACTAAATATTTTTTCTCTGACTTAACAGATTTTAATGAGTCCTGAGAAGCACCTGACAAAAGTAACTGTTTGAAGTGTAACGTTTGTTAATGTTATTGGAAATGTATACACAGTTAATGGTGCAATGAGGGACGACCAATTCTTAGAGGTCCTAAAGAAGCAATAGTTCACTCACATAAATGAGTTGTTTGGAGAAAAATTCAATGACTACGCTCCCGGTCACAATTAGAAGGAAAGTTGAGAAACCACTTCAAGACCTTGATCGGTCTTGGTTCCAGTAGGCTGCAAATAGCTCTGATGTGAATCTCATCGAAAATGTTTGTTTGATAGTTACAAGAAATTTAAGAACAGAGCCATAAAACTAGCTCATAAAACAACTGGTTTGCATCTCGCAAAATGACTTCCAAATTGAAAGAATGGATTAAAAATTGTTTTTCAACATTCCTCAAAGCAAGAATGCTAATTATGAAATGTTTATAAAACATTAGAACCTTGTACACTAGTGTGTCAATCTACAGTTGCAAATACATTTTGTCTTATTTAATTACTCTAGTCTAATAATTTGGCCACCTCTGTAATCATAGTTAATGCACTTTATATTCACATTCTATCTCAATAAAGATAATGACAATAATGATGATGATGATTTCTATTGAATTAAAAATGAAAATTTTGAATTTTGTTGATCTTAGGAGAACTGATTGCATTTTATTTATTTTCAGAATTTAAAACAGCAGAAAACACGCCGAGATCAGTTTTCTCAAGGTCCATTATCCTCATCTCTGCCTCCATCTGCTATTTCTGGACATCATCAGGGATCGGTATTGTTAGCAGAAGAGCAAGTGACTGTCAATATGGAGCCAAATAGTCAGATGATGCCAGTTGTTCAGAAACAAGTTATGGTAGCTGATGAAACAGTAAGTATGTCTAGCAGTTCACTGAAAAGATAAGTCTAATGTGTAAATAATTGAAAAGATAAGTGTAAATTCAACTTACTTGGTTGACATATGATCTGAACCATGTATTTATGCATTTAATGTATGAATATATACAGTAAAACATTGCACTACAAACTCTATCTACTACTCTACTCTTTTTATAAATTTCTATGGTCGTATTTTCACTCTATGATGTAGATGTGTAATAACATTTCATATTTTATATGTATTTCGGTTTTTATTCGATTTGCTTTCAGATTTAAAAGGTCTTTTGTGCGTTAAGTGATCCATTTTATTGAAATGTGCACTTTTTGTTTATTCTTTTACACATTTCTCTAGTATCTGAAGTTGCAGTATTTTGAAACAATATATAAAACAAATGTATTGTAGAAAGTTTGTATTTTTTGTCTTGTTTTAGGAAAGCTACATTCAAAGTAGAGCAGAAACTATGCAGAATATTGAATCTACTATTGTTGAATTAGGAGGAATTTTTCAACAACTTGCTCATATGGTGAAAGAGCAAGAAGAAATGGTTGAAAGGTACTATCTTTGTCAAAGCAAAGTAAAGGAAAAATGTTTGATTTCCAAGATGGTTAAGAGGCATTTTCAGAAAACTTGTTCTAATAATTCTAGTTTAAGACTTTAATATTTTTCTCTGTTCATAAAAAAGTTTTAAACTTTTAGTTTATTGATTCGATTCAATTAAATTCAAATTCAGTGATTCCTTATTTTGCTTGGTGGGGTCCTGCTCTTCTCCTTGACTATGCATGTTTCACTATGCTTCTTTCACCATCTAGGAAAGAAAGCAGTCACTTAGTCAATAAAGACAAATAGAATTTTGGTCAGAGGCTTCTTGTACCCTTCAGGGTCTTTTACATGCAGGAAATCTACATCATGGGACAGTTGGCTTTACAAAGAATTTTTTTGCCAAATCCAAACTTTCATTGGATTTAAACCCTTAAATGTGAGCTAACTGTTACATCACTGAAGCTGCATATTACACACATTAACTACTTCAGACATGAATATTTTAGATTGGCTGCCACCAATTTTTTCATTGCATAAACATCCTTATGAGTGCTTTTATCATTCTGTAAAATATTGTCACAAAATATTTAGAAATTCAGTAATTAGTTCTGTTCATTATCATGTACATTTCATCTCATAAAGTCATGTATTTTATCTTCAAATTGATTTGTGTTATGTTTTTCATTACTATACAGTGAATACACACTAGTTCTACATACATCTTTATTGCATCTAAAATACTCTTTATAGTAACTCAAAAAAAAAAGAAAAAAAGTTGAGAATTGAAAATTTAAGTACAAAGAGTTCAACCAGCCAAAATTTCATCCTTCTTTAAATTTGGCGGCAAAATCCTTTGGAAGTGACAGAAATATTTGTTTTGTGTTATTATCAAATATCTGGGTGAACTATGTTTTTGGTACTTAAGTTCAAAAAATTCTAATCTAAAGTCATGAGAAAATTTAATAACTTACAATGTATACCATGACAATTAAAATATTTGAGTATTGGTACCAAGTTCGAAGTATCACCATCAGTATGTGTCACTTGTACATACATTTTGTTCACAAATGACCACCACCACCCGTAAATATCTGGTATGAATAAACAAACCAGAAGGAAGTAACTAAAAGTTCTGTAATTTATTTTCAAAAACATGTAAAAAATTTAAATACTTAAATGACAATGTGTTGAAAAACGTTTACATGCTAAACTGTGTCCACTGTGTGCGATGATTGCTGTTTACATCAGTAATTATTACATATCTTGACAGATTGCACAGAGACTTGGATACAGAGTTTACAAAGTATCCAACCTTACTATGATGCACTAGAGAAAAAGATGTGCAGTAAACTCCAAAGAATAACCAAATTTTCAAAAAACTCCTTGAAAAGTACAAGTATATCAGCTCTAATAGTTAGCCAGGTTAACCTGCTAAACTTGTGAATTTGATATTGCTAATATCAAATTCATGTGTGTATTATTATGTAATATTGTAAATAAACAGCTTGTTTCTTTTTGGAAATAATGTTAAAATAAATGCACTTCTTAATTTTTAAATTCCTCTTTGTTGATTATGTCAAGTAAATAAAAAGTATGATTTTTGTGAAATAATTCTTTAGAGAGAGATACATTATAAAAAATGGATTGTAGTTGAGGAATTGTTATGGGTTGTATTATTGCTGTTTTTTGTTAATTTGATGTGACTTTAGGTTAGAATAATTTGTGAAAATTGACATGTTGATGCCATTAATGTTTACATTTAAAAATTCAATTGTTGTTATTATTTTGATATGGGCAAATCATTTAAATGCACATTAAATTCGTCTTCTGATTAATGAGGTGAAGGTATTGAATCTTACTATTGTAACTGCACAAACATCTTGCTGTATATTCTTTTGAAACTGCTACTTTGGAAAATCTCAAATTATAAATGAATTGAAATGAAAGAATGACTATACTTTTCATATGTTCGTTGTTGTAGCTAACAAATGATTAAAAATATTGAATATCACTTTGTTTATTAAATGCCAGAGGCTTATAGGAGATTATCTTATTTGGTATGCATAATTAATGTTTCTACACTTCTGTTTCAGAATTGATGCTAATCTTTCAGACACTGAATTAAATGTGGAATCTGCACATGGAGAAATTCTGAAATATTTTCAATCAGTGACTTCAAATAGGTGGCTTATGATTAAAGTTTTTGCAGTTCTCATCGTGTTTTTTATTTTCTTTGTTTTATTTTTGGCATAATTTAAATGGTTCTGAAGTTGGTGTGGAACATTACATGGAAAGAGAGAGTACACTGAAACATAAGACATCAACAAACGTACTACTTTCCTAGAGTTTCAAGTGTTCTTTCCAACAGCTATTCAAAACATATTTTTAAATCAGCAGATATTGAAAATTGTGAGAATGGATGTCCATTTCCACTTTAAGACACATGAAGATGTGAATAATTGTTTGGGGAAACAAAATATACTGCAATGGCAATGTATTATGATATATTCTGAAAACTTTCAATCTTCCACTTGTGTTTTTCAAGAACAAAAATTCACGTTGTAAGTTGTAATATAGATTCATGAAAACTTTTTGTAAGCTTGTATGATAAGCATCAAGTATGAAAAGGGGTTTATTGAAATATAAGGATAGGTTTTATATTGAAGTGTATTGTAATATTTGCTGAACACATTATAAAAAAGTAAGTTATTTTAAAAAGTGTATCTATATAAGGTGATATTCATTGTATAAAAATGTAAAAACTTTTTATTGTTCTTTAAATTGAGTTTTCAGAATAGCAATACTATGATATTTTTCTCCACAGAAAATTTTCTCTGAAATGCATATAATTAATGAGAGTATACAGAAAAGTTTTATATTTGTGGAGAAATTTATTTTCGTCTCTGTTGATGATTTTTGCTGGTGAAAGTTGTTAAGACTTGTGTTATACATGTTGTGAATGTATACTTAAGAGTGTGTGTGAGTGAATATGTACCTATAAACATGTTAGCATTCACATGTGTTCTTGAAAGTGACAGTACTTGTGTGTACAGGGATGTGTTAATGTGAAATAATGCTGGTCAGAATTTGATGAAAATTTGCTGGGCTCCAAACTCTAAAAATATATATTCTGTATGTTTTGTAGGTGAAGTTTCCTGGGGAAAATGGTTTTATATCCTGTCAGGTCTCTGTTTTATGTTTTGTTTAATGAAGTGAATCTGTTCACCTAGTTACCTAAGTCAACTTGGAATGCAGTTGTGTTAAAAGGGATATATTCTCCTTTTCATCTGTTCTTTTCCATTCATCAATTTTTGTCCCTTCCCTCATGTTAATCTGCATGGGATTTTTGAATATGTGTTGAAAACAAGATTCATTTCAATTTTTTGAATCATAAGTACACTATATTTTGTCCATAATGTCCTAAGAATATTTAATGACCATTTTATATACAATGAAGCATGTTTTTTTTTTTCCTGCTTCCTCTGCTCATTTCTACATGGTTCTGTTCTAATGTACTTCTTACTGTAATGCAAATTAATTTTTTGGAATATTCTTCCCATGTGTCCTATTCACATTCCAGTAAATTATATTCTGCAACTTTTCTCTTTCCTTTTTCTAGTGGATAAATAGTTTTTTTTATTATGTATGTTTTATCATAAACCAGAGTTATCTCTTATATTTGAATCTTGCATTGATGTTAACATTCTAGCTTTGTTTTCATGTTCAGTGAATCACTGTTGTATTCCTATGATAAAATACAAAAATTCTGGGAAATTAGTTGTGATGTTGATTTACAGTCTTGCATGTAAACACTTATTTCGGTACCACAGTGGCAGGGAAGATGGGAAGACAGGGAACACTATTTCATTTGGTTTCATTATATGAAGTTTTAATTTATTTTAACTACAGGTTGTTTCTTATGCACATTTTCTTTTGAAAATTGAAACTGTCAAGTGATGGCAAGAGCTGTTGAGCCAAGAGGGTCTTAAGCTGAGTGCAGTCAAATGGTGGTGCTATTAGAAATATCACCTTGCTTTTTGTCTTTGAAGTTCTGTTTCTAGAATTCTTTCTCAAGTGCAAAGATTCTAGCTGGAACAAACATTTTCTAATTCTGATTGGTGAAAATTATAGTTTAAACCTCACAGGGAAAACTAAAGAAATATACCCATATGAAGACCACAGGAGAAAAAAATACAGTAAAATACCCATAAAACAAAATTGTAGGTAATTATTTTCTTGCAGTGAAGTTTTGTTCAAAGAAATACAGTTGATTCTTACAGTACATTTATTGCAGAATCTACATTATTTTGACATGAAATTAAAAGTGAATGAGTTTTATATTTATTAAATGGAATATATTTATATACAGTAAGTTACAGGTGTTTTTTTTTGTAATTTTTCAGCAAAATTTTAATTCGGTTTTTTAATTAGAACTTTCAGTTATTTTTTTTATCCCTGCTTTTTAAATTGGAAATTGAATTATACAGTCCTGATACTCCTATCAGACTGATTGCATGGGAACCATCTTGCATTGGAAGATGCATACAGCTCCACCAAACACATTCATGCATGAAAAATGGCTCCTAGATTTGCTGTAAAACAGGGCACATTTCTTTTGTTTTGAACTAAACTAAGTTCAAAATTGGATCAAAAGGCGGAATTTTAATTCGTTGTACTGAAAGTTTGAGTTTTTTCAAAGTGAAATTATTTTACATCTTATTCGTAAGTAAATTGGTGAAGACATGAAATAATTTTATAAAAGTGAAATTTTCAATGTATTTTCATTGGTTATAACATTTCTTTGGATACAGAAAATACATAGAAAATATACAGGAAAATATGGTGCTTGCCAACTGTAATGGAAAGAAGATTATTTCTTTGTAAATTACAATAAATCAGGGATTGTTGATTTGAATATAATCTAAAACTACACAATACCTTTAAAGTATCTTGTGTGACTCTTCTAAAGTCACTTTGAAACATGCCTTTGTCTGTCCAGATTTCTAAATTGATTGTCAACAAATGTCATAAAATCATTTTTGGATGTGTCTCTTCTTGTTACTTTCTGTTAGTTGCCCCTGGAAAATTATCAAAATGACTGAATTTCACTCACTGACCTTAAAGCATGGTGGCTAGCCAGGAAATTTGATAATGCATGCAAATCATGGGATTGTCGTGAAATTTCGGCTTTGATGTTATATACTCTGAGTAAACTCTATTTTTGAACCTTCTTTGATCAGAAGATTCCCTTTGCTTTTGACTAAATATTGTATATTGTTTGTAAAGTATCCCAATTGTTTGGGGTTTCAAATAAAAAATAAGTAAATGTGATGTAAGTTTTTCTTACCACATCACACAATTGTAAGAAATGATACCATGTAAAATAAATTAATGAGCTTAAAAAATTTCATAGAAGTGTCTGAGAAGTTCCAGATATTGTCTATGAATTTGAAGGCCATCCTGTTGACACTGTCAGTGTTATGTGTGGATTTCTTTGAAAAATGTTCTCTGTATAAGTCTGCTGTTGAAATTGGTGAAAAGTGAAGTGTTAAACATTTTTGAGTAAAATTTGATACAGTTAATATGAAGGGAGGAGATGAACAAAATGGAATGTATTTTCAGTATTTTGAGTAAATGTTCTAAATAATAGAAGTTTTCATGTAGGGGAAAGTGGGACACATGAGTCACAAACATTTCCATGTTGGTTACTCTGTAAATAAGCCTCATATGTTATTCCTTTCATGTTACACATCTTGAATATTAATTATTAACTATAAAAATGCAGAGTAAGTATAAAGATAAATACTTTGTTGTTTCAAAATTTTTATGTGAAATTATGAAAATATCTCAACCTACCTGCCCCACCTGTGGGATAGGTTGAGACAGTATTGAATGCATCTCAACAGTTGTTAGAACATTGACCGTTTATTTATGGCATTATTTTACTTTCATTTACAAACACCACAGTTAAATTTAGCCATTACTGAAATTAACTCTGACAATGGGCTTACATTGAATAAATTGCTTACAAGCTATGGCAATGATGCACTGTAAATAAATGTATAACACTGTTATTCTGTATGAATTTTCAAAAGTGCCTCCAAATTGTTAAGGAACATGTTCACGTAATTGAATGAAGTGGCTCTTGCAAGATTACATCCTTTAGCTACTCACAGTGATAGTTGTGAATAATATTTTATAAAGCAATTTAGTATTTCCCAGCCTTGCTATTCCTCGAACTTTCATTGACGAGGACATTTCATTTTATTGATGCGAACTCTTCCATATCTCGATTTGTGAGTTTGTGGGGTTTTAAAGCCATAAAGCTTTTTGGAGCCATTGATACAAAGTCAAATTAAATCTTGCTCATCCAAGAAAAATTTTCGTGAGTCACAATGGTCTTTTATTTCCAGCTGAATTTTAGGTATTTTATTTTATTAAATTTTTAATTGACATATCTAGCAGGAATATGAGATTTCATATTCATCATCTCGACAATACACTAATACTTCAGCCATTTACACAAGTTCAAACACCTTTCATTGTGACTGCATCAAAGAACTCTTTCATCTTTGGTTTTCTCTATCCTTCAGACATTCACTAACTAATCTAGAACATACTGTATCTGCATTGAAAATGTGAATAAACTTTTGTTTCCTTAGGTGTCTCGTCTTTCCCCACATTAAATCTCCTCTCAACCTGCCCCACGTGCACTTCGTAGGCTAAAAGCACCACACCAATTCTTAAATGATTAGAACTAGTAGTAATTCAATAGTGATATTGATATAGAATATAAATCAGTTAAATGAATGATCAATTTTTTTTTTTTTTATCAAGTATTAAATCTCAGTTGCTTTTTCAGCAAAAAAATTCTTCAGTAGTTTGAAAGCATTACTTCAGTAAAAACTTGCAAACTACTCTAGCCTACTCAATAAAGATACAAGACATTGTGGGTGAAAAATAAGTGCATTCTTCTCAAAATGCCAACTCAATGTTGCAAAATTCCCTTGATATGGTAATGTCTCAAGGTGCCCTGCTTCTCATTGTGACCTACTTTCCCTTACATTATAAAGTTCTGTTTAATGTTTACTTTGGAGGTGCTCAAAGATTATCCAAATGCGAGTGTATTGCAGAATGCTACTTAAAGTATAACTTGTATATTTACTGATAAAGAAGAGAGTGAGGTAGGGGCAAGTCAATGGGAATAAATTATTTTCATTGCTCTTGTACAAGGAATTGGCTTGATGAAGGAAGCCATCAAGCTTTTTGGAAATTCAAAGCTAAAGATTAAGCAAAGCTTCTTTGCGTAGTATCAAATAGTCCAATCTAAATTAATTGATCAAAAGAAGTGTGTTATTTTGGCCCCCTTCTGAATTTCTCCCTTTAATAAATACTGGTTAAGGCATTCTTTATGTAAATTTGATAATATGAATAAAATTCTTCCTTGTGTTGTGAAACATTCCCTTTAATTTTCTAGTTTTGTAGTTGAACAAGAATAAAAGTTATTTCTACAAATTCTCTAATCTTGCTTTGTGCAGAATTTCATTGAGAAGTGTTATATGATCTTTAAAAGTTTATGCTGGTCTACAGAATTGTGGCCTAATGTTTTATCCGATTGATTAAAGATTAAAAAAAAAAAGAAAAGTTAATTAGTTTATGTTGTAAGATGTTTTCTGATTTGAATGGAAAATATTGAATACTTATGCATATTTACTGTTAAAAGGACTGTATAAATATTATTTTCTTTGTGTTGTGTGGAGAATGATTTTATTTTTAAAAAAAATCCTTTTTGAATGTCTTGTTCAATTTATACATGTGGCTCAGCATATTTTAACCTTAATATAAAATCTGCAAGTGAATGAGAAAGCAGACAATTTTACTATACTATGCTTTTCGCAACTCTGTCTCTGGCTGGTATCAGCTGTTAGCAGTTTCATCCAATCAGGAGTTTTAATGTCACCATAGTGCCGTTCAAGTTCGCAATTGGATGAAACCTTCAACAGCTGATACCTGCCAGGGGCAAAGTTGCATAAATTTCAGTATACAGAATTTTAGTTCTTATTATTTAAATCTCAAAATGAACAGTGTTTCATTTCTCCTGTTGTGACCATTTTTCTTAGTGAATATGATTTAAGGGTACCTCAATATTGGCATCTTATTGGTGGTAAATTATTTTAAGACTACAAATAAACTGAGAGTGATATAAATACTTAAAATTTGTTAAATAAAAGACATTAGAAATAATACCCTCACTGATGAGATAAAATATTCTGTTTTCCCACAGGTGTGCACAGCCTAAAGTAAGAGTAGGTGCAACTTACATTTCTGGGCCTCTTTTTAATCTTTTTACTTATATATGGCATTTTGCTAGTAAATAAATGAAAGAGAATGAAATTGTAACTTGAATGATGTAATTAATAAATGCAGTTGATTTTGTATTGAATCATTTGCTCAATGTCCAGAAGGCCACATGTCCAAGTATCGTAGAAAATATTTCCCAAATTGTTAGTTTAAAAAGGGGAAAATCAGGGATGGAACAAATGTAAGGAAATAAAAAGTTTTATTAGATAAGACCAGAGGCGGGGTTTCGGATCTTTTATTGGGGGATATAAGATAGCAAAAATTACCCTACACCAAATGGTATATGAGTAGTTACACTATATAATATAAAAATAATATTTTTGAAAGGTTTCGTAGCCCTCCACCCATAGTTTCTTAGTCCCGTCACCCACACTCCCCTACAGCCAGAAATGTGTTTCATTATAATTTTTGCGACAACTTAACAGTATTTTATCTGTTTGAAAAATATGAAAAATTACAAAATAAAATATACTATCAGAAAAACATTTCTTGATATTTTCTCAGTGCCAAATTCAACCAAAAAGTTTTTTTAAAAAATAACAAAAAAATATTTTGCTGTCCTAGAACCCTGGAACAGGTTTGAAAAAAAATCTGAAAAGTTCTTCTGAAAAGCACAAAACTGAATATTTTCAGATATTTTTTTTTATTGCTGAGCTGTAGTTAAAAAAATATAAACCATTTTTACCATTTTAAATCACATACACTTTGAAAATGGATGCAACACTTCTGTGCATTTATTTTAGTGTTTATTATACATTTGTAATAAAAATTTGATCTGTTGTCAAAAAAAAAAAATCCTGTTTTGATAATTGTACTGATATTATGATTCAAACAACAGATTCCTTTTATAATACGAGAAAAATGTATTACTCTAATAACGTTGAATATAACAAAATATTCAGTGCAGAAAAGAGGTTCGCTTTTTTCTCAGTATACACTTTGCATTAAATATCATGCATTAGTTACAATACATGTTCCATTATAATGGAAAACATACAAAATATAATATAAAGTTCTACTCAACATCATTGGTAAATTGTCACTTTCTCGCTTTTTCAAAAATTGTAAACGTCCAGTTTTGGTCTCTAACACACTGTATGGTCTCACTAGAACTAGCCGATCACAGAAAAGTTAGCCACTCTGTGACTTTTTTGAATCCCTTCATTTCGTAGCTTTGACAAATTTCTTCATTTGAAGTTCTTCGTTATAGAAATAGTTTTTACATGGACAACGGCCTAGAGTTTTCAGTTTACCGACTACGCTTCCATAGATTACACGTAATGTTAGGAAAAACTGATTTTTTCGCACAAAACATTTCGTGATAAGCATTTTTCGTCATTCGAAATATTGAAAATGCTAGGGAATTTGTAATAAAAACAATTTATTTAATCATAATATACGTATGTTCCTTGCAATTCTAAACAATATGGTACAATACAATAAATATGCTTTCAGACTAATAACACTCAATTTAGGGTATGGATGGTACGAATAGTTGGAATTCAGTACAGCTTCCATTTTGTAAGCTTTTTTTGCAAATACACGCAAAAATGCACATAAAGTATCACCAGTAAGATGTTCTGCGTTTTTCTCTAATAAGATCATTTTCAATTAGTTCCGAAAATTCTGACCCAAAATCTACAACTACATTTAATTCTTTTCCAGATTTGCTTTCCAAGTTTGTCCCCTAATTTTTGAAAAGATTAAAACTCCACAAACTCAGTCCAATTGGTATTAATTTTAACCATCAAGAACGTAACTGGGAGAAGTCGAACGTAATAAGTTAAATGTTCTTTCATTTTGTAGCATTATTCACAAGTTTGATTTTTTTGTTGTTTTTGCTTTTGTCTGTTTATATGAGGGCGACCACTATTGATTAACAACTTCAACCTGAATTTTCAACATCAAATGGCATCATCAAATTGTATGATTCCTCCGTGGACCCTAGGGGATATGAACTGGGAATATTTCAATTTCAAAATTATAAACGCCCTAAAGTACTTGCAGGTACGAACGATACTGAATAGTTAGAATTTAGTACAGCTACATTGTTTACTTTTTTTTTTTTGCTATTATGCCCAAAAAATCATCTGTAAGCTGTTCTTCAGAGTTACTCACTAACAAGATTATTCTCGATTAGTTTCGATAATTCTGTTGCAAAATCTTCAACAACTACATTTTATTTTTCCCTGGATATGCATATGCTCACTTCAATATGATAATCCCCTAAGTTTGGAAGTCATTGAAACTCCGCTAAGTCTTTCTAATTGTGTTCACTTCTACTTCTGCATTTGCCGTATGTATCGTTTTGTATGTACTGTTTTATGTTTATGTGAATAGGGTGTTTATTACGTTTTAATAGGAATAAGTTGTTACTCACATTCTATTAAAATTCGGTATTTGCTCGCTTAAGAATGTAAATGTGTAGCGTTACTCATCGTTTGATTTTCTTCTTATTTACCTGAAGTTCTAGTGCAACAAGTTCCAAGGCAATTCTGTTCGTAGGTTTTTGCAAATGTATTTTTAAAAATAGGTTAATACGGCTGCTATTTAAACGAAATCTGCAATTCACTTCTCGAATTCATTGTTACCTACATAGATCTATTTGGGTGGCGTTGGTTTAATTCCCGGCAAGCTCACTAAGATGGCAGCGTTAAAACACTTAAAATCGCTCGCGTGTTGGGAAATTTCTTAGAATCTTCGGGCCAGATCCAAAAACAGATACTCAGTTCCCCACCAGGAGACCGAAACGCGTTGAATGAGACCTTATACGTCTCAATAGGTACAAGAGAAGTAGTCTAACCGTGAGTGACGGATCCGTACTCACGCACAGTCACAGTTACTGAAATACTTTACAGGGATTTTTTTTTTATTCCTTGAACTATCTCTTATTATTTATTCCTCTCCACCACCGTCGCCCCGTCACTGCTGGGACGCGATAGTTCCTTCGACCTACACGGTCGAACCTTCCTTCGACCTACACGGTACATGCAAAACATTCGAATAATGCATCATAATGTTCAATCTCTTTCAAATGAAATTAGATTTATCGAGACATTACAATACGATTTAAGTGTAAGTCGAAGAGATGTTTTTGTTTCACAGTATATTGGTTACTACGTCATAACGAATTGATCACTCTCTAAATTCCTAGTTTTTATCCTGCAGGATCCTATTATGAGGTATTCAAATAAGGTACCTCCATTTGGAGGTTCATGTATTTACGTAAGAAATTTGATTGTTTTGCCAGAATTAATTTGTACTCAGTTGAAAATGTTTGTGAAATAAGACATACTGCGCTCAAAATTATCGTATTTGCATCTACAGACCTCCAACAAAGCGAGCAAATACCTTCAGTTTCTTAGACAATTTAGAAATTAAAACAAACAAAATAAATAACCACTCTTTTGAATCCAGTGTTGTACTTGTGTTGTAGTAGAGATTTCAATATTGATTTTATGGATAAATCTCGTGAAAAAAGTAGTTTGTCAATTTACTTCATTATTTTAATTTAGATATTACAGTAAATTACCTACACTGAATATATTTAAATTAAAGAAAGCCATAGATCAAATCATAAATAACAAAACCAAAAAAGATACGAAATAATAATCTAGATTACAGGGACCACAATTAACAAATTCTTACAATTATTAATAACTTGACCTCTAGCAAATTAAATAATATATGCATGTGTAGGTTATTTACTATTTTTCTGAAAGTTTTCATTTCGCTTCAACGCGTGCTTTCATCTTGAAAAGAGAAAATTATGCATTTTGTGGAAAAGCAATACTTGGATAACACAAGGAATTAGAATGTTCTGTAAAAACAAACCTACTCTTTACTTTATTTCTAAAAATCATCATAACGTATCACCTAATTTCTGTGTCTACTGCCGAAAATACAAAAGCATTTTAAGGAAAGTAATAGCACAGGCAAAAATGATCAGGATATTTTGAATGCTATTAACAAAACGAAAGCAATGTGGAATATCGTAAAAAGGTACAGATTGCAAGTCTCTTCAAGTATCGCTTTTGAGAATTTATGGATGATCTCACGAAGGAATTAAAACCTCACAATTATACACTATACGTCTTCCAAAAAAAAATTCGACACGATGTTGATTTCTGAAACTTCTTTTAGTTAATTCTTTAGAATACTCAGTAAACTAAAAAATAAATAATCGGCTGGTTTAGGATTGTCTATTAAAAACTTGTGCACTTGCCTTTATGATCCCGTTAACTCATATTTTCAATGCTTCTTTATGAATATTATATTATTATATTTATACTTCCAGATATTTATACGATCTACTTTATTTATATTTCCAGATATTTTCAAAACAACAAAAATTTAAGCCATTAAGAAAAAGGCAATAAAAATGTAACTCAAAATTATCGGCCAACTTCTCTTTTGTCAGTTTGCTAAAATATATTAGAGCATTTTAACATGCGAATGGAAACATTTCTCGGGAAAAATGAAGCGTTTTCAGATTCCCAACATGGATACAGAAAAGGAAAATTTAAGGGAACTATAATTTTTCTTTTTGTTAAAGATATTGATTTATCAATGGATCCAAATGAAGCACCTGTTGGAATACTTTTAGATATTCGAATGTTTTTAAACGTTGTAGAGATGTTGAGAAAGTCACCACGCCGTTTGGCGGGAAAGTGTTGTGTGTCAAGTCTGGTGTGCACGTAAGCATTTCCTCAGATTTAGTACTTTTTTGTCGTATTACCGATGTTTGTGTTTCTTGCCACATTTGTTTTTTGCAATGATATTTGCTTTCTTTCTGTTTGTTTATGTAATGGCTGCGCACATCTTGTTCACAAATTTGACTATTCTATTAGACATATCTATCAAGTCACAACTTTTCATTTCGAAAATGGTTCGAAATATATATTATCATGGCCTTAGATCAAGCTAATGCGCAACTGTGCGAAGGTGACACTTTATAACACAATGAAACCTATGAATGATTTAGATCCATTTGCCCATGTATTGAATATGAAAAGTGACAACTTAACGAATTTCGAAACCCTGTCTTTTTTTGAGTAGAAGAGATTCCCTCCGCATATTTTTATAAACTGTTGGCCTTTTAAATGTTTGTTAAATAAAATTATATTAATTATTATAAGTGAGAGAAATTTAACTACATGAAACTTAAATAACCGGGAAAAAATCAGAATGTTCATAAATAGTACCAAATGGTTTGTAATGTTTAACGGAGTGGGGGAAACATTTAACTTTAACTTAACCAAAATTTTATATAATTTAAAATATTATTTTTTCAATGTATTAATTATAATGTATATATGGCTATTTTAAAACATGACAATTACATTGTTTTTACCGCATTAAAAAAAGGGAGTTAGCTGTGTAGATTCCGATTAAAAAATAAAAAGGTTAAAATGTTTTGTCTCAAATGTTATATTTTCTATATCCTTTGCTTGCCAAGTTTCAATGAACATTTGGGTCCATTTGTTGCGGTATAATTAGCGCATATGATTTGATAATCCTGGAGGCAGAAATGAACTGTTGATTTGGTGAGCAACGTAATATAAGGGTTAGATAAAATGTAATGAGTTGTTTTCTCTGAAATGACTTATTAACAGAGGTACTTACATTAACACACCATCAATAATTGCCTCCATTATTAATGACCTTTTGAGCAATATTCGGAAGGTGTCATACACCATCTGCGCGTCTATTTCTATTGATGTACCATATTGACCGCCCTAGAACGTGAATAATTTCTTCTCTGTTGTATCGAGTCCCTGGCTGTAGTTCTTTCTCACTCATATCGGATGAGAAACTGCATGTTCCAGAATCTCCCATTGCCAGAAGCGCAAGAGACTCTGGGTAACCGCTGCAGTGTGGTATCTTGCGTTGTCGTGAAGAATGATGGGGTGCTGTTCCATTAAATGTCGTCGCTTTTGACTGAGCGTTGGATGAAAGTGGTTTGCAGAAACGTGGAAAAGGAAGCATCTACCGTCACCCTTGCGGGTACAGCCTGATGCAGAATCATCCCATAAGCTTTATATATGTTCATCACTGACAATGAACATCACTTCCACGGCACTTTGTGTAGCACCCTTTCTTTAAACGAGGAGAAGCGGGTTGTTTTAATTCATTTAATTGGCATTTCAAGTTTGGTTCCCAGGTTTTGTCTATAGCGATGATTCATCGAAGAAAGTCGTTACATTCCCTTTAGTAACGGCCCAACAAATCCTATGCGACTGTAAATCGGTGCCATTGTTGTTCCTCAGAAATTTCATGGGGTATCGAAAGCGCTACAATTTTGCAGTACCCCAGAATGTCGTGCGGAATGTGGAACATTGTTTTGTGGCATACTCCGCCTTCTGCTGCTAACGCTCCTGCAGCCCCCCAGCGATCAACATCCAACAATTGAAGCAACGGGGAAATCTCTGCCTAATCTGAACGCTTTAACCCATCGTGCAACAGTGGAGTACTCTTTCTTTAAGGAACAGATTTCATTAAGTGAAAAAACTCTATCTTTAATATTTTAGTTGTAAGAAAACTCCAAAAAAGTTTAAAATTTTGCAATTTTCGAAAAAAGAAGTGTTTTTAACGAACATGAGACCTCCACAATTCTCTTAAAAGTCCTTCACACTATCTAACAAAAACAACAAAAACGATGGATCCTGTTTTTGGTTGAATATTTTGAAAATGTCCCTGGGGATTCATGTAAAGTATCCCCAAATTTGAAATATCGGTTTCAAATCCCAGGGGCCGTGACATCTGCCAGATCGATTGGGGAATATCAATTTTGGAGAAAATCGGTTAAACGCTGAATCGTCTATTTAGCCGCTGGCGTTGTTCACAGACGGTCAGACAGACGTTTTGTCGTCATTCGATTTTTCGGACGTTTCAAGGACCCACAGAACATAGATTCTAGCTTCACCACGTGTTAGATGATTTTTTCTACATTTAGTAACAGGATTTATCCATCTTTTCGTTATCAGGGATCTCTAATAAGAGTTTTTTCTGGCGAAAAATCGATTTTTTTTGCGCAGTATTACATAACCTTTTTTCTATTCCATAAAAATATACGAAACGAACAAAATAGTTTTGCAGCATGTGCTGAGTTTAGCCTGTCATTCTATATACTATGTAAAATGACACATTCGGCCAAAACATTTTGAATAAAAAACTATCTTAATGTACCGATCACACTAGACCTACAGTCGGGCTTTTACACAATATCCCTAGGTTGGGGAAATATAATAGCTAAAGGGCCAATTTTAATGACCTAAAACATTGCCAAAAGTAATCAATAAACTACTCTAAAAATGTTTTTAAAATGCCCTAAAAGCAAAGAAAAATAACGTTAAAATTTTTATCAAACAAATTTAGATGCGTAATTTAAGCTGATGGATATGTTACTGATGTAATTACAGTGTGGGATTGAGGGAGGCATGCACCTCCATAAAAAAGGCCCAGAGAAAAAAAATTAAGTGGTAAAAGTGCAGGAAAATAAAAATGAGAAACACAAGAAAAAATTGTAGAAACTTCTAAAATATATCGATAAAGAAACCGGGCGTTCTCTCCTTAGTTACGAATGGGAATCATGAATCTCGCTGTATTTTAGCCCATTTCCATATTTGGTACCTATGGAAAATGTCTTCGACTGTTCTTCAAAGGTGTGTGATAACTCATATCTCTTTCTTACTCCGCTTGACAAGAGATGCTACAGCGATTTCCACGTATTGGAGAGTGACCGACGCAATTGGAAATAGTGTTGACGGAGTAAGGTCTCTCTCTAGGAGACAAGCGACTGATCGTGGGCCGCTGTGACGTTTCGCGCAATTACAGTGTACCTGTAACTAAACAATAGGGCATGGATCGCTTACATGCGCCTGGAGAAAGAGCGGTTGAAAAGTACTTAAGAAGGGAAAGAAAAAGTGACAAAAGAATCTAAAAAAAGCAATCTATTTTTTAAAAGTAGAAGAGGCTAGAGAGGAACAAATTGTTGCATCACCTTCCTCACATGATGTTTTTCAACTGAAATCGTTAAATAATGCATTTATTTTTCTCTATATTGTATTCATAATGAATTTCAATATTAGTTTATCAAATTGTATTTATTTTTTAAACTTTTAAATAATTATAATACTGTTTTTGAATATAACATAAACAATTTTGAATACAATTAAATTTTGAATACAACATAAAAGAAGTAGGGTCTTAACGCAAAAATAAGCAATGTGTTTGAAAGTAGAAAAGAAGACTCAAAATGAAATTTATTGTAGCAAAATACAGTTCTGCACTGCAGTTTTTGTAACTGCATTCATTCAACTGCATCAGAAAAATATATAGTTGCCATTAATATTTTGTTGCCTCGCCACGTGCTTTGATTACTGCCTGGCATCGTTTAGGCATTGATATAATTAAATAATTAATAAAATGCTTGCTTAATCCATGAAATCACACAGCTAAGAGAGTTTCAAGTAGTTGTATTTTATTTCTGGGGTTCTCTTTCGCCACAGCATTCCCCAATAATCTTCAACGGGCAATGAAATTCCCCAATAGTTTTAAATGGGATTGGCATTAGGGCTATTGCCAGTTTAACACCCATTTTTAGCAGGATAGACTTCACCAAAAATGTAAAAATATATACTAATTGCTGGTATTTGTCTTCTTCACTGTAATTTCTACAAATAGCGTTCACATGACTTACATTTAAAGCTCTGTGGCAAGGAGGAGCCACTGTGACGGGAGGTAAAGGCGAGTCTCTGGTAATGACGTCACCAGGAGCATCGGGCGACGGAGCAGGCTGTTTGGTGGAGTCTGATATAGTAGGATTTGGTGAGAGACCTCAAAGTATTGTGGATTGTTATAGTGTTATTGCCTACGTCGACCGTGCCTCTATAAATTCTATTTCTGTTTGGATCCTGGTATCTTAGGCTTGAACTTGTAAATCTCCTGGCGACGACGACCGTGCGTGTATTGTTGAACATCATCTTGAGATACGGTAGTAAGTATTTCTAATTGTACGATTCGAACGTATGGCTTGTGTGAAGTGAACAATAAACTTTGTTACTTATCTACTTGGTGTATTTTTTCTGGACAGAACATAAACATTTTGATGGTGAAGCCACACAAAGTAACATTCGTTCACGCCTTACTGCCTGTCGATCCGCCAGCAAGAGTGAGATTTGAAAATCGTTTTTTGAAAAGTGAGCATTATGGTTTTCTTGATCCATCTATAACTTTCTTTTCTGACGAAGTTTGTTTTATCTCAATGCCCACGTTAATAGACAAAATTACAGGTACTGGGGTACAGAAAACTCTTACATTTTCACGAAGTTCAGCTACACGACATAAAAGTCGGTGCACGGTGCGCAATCAGTGCTAAGAGAATAATTAAGCCTTTATTGTACTCGGAAACGATAAACTCAAACCATTATGTGCATCATATCCTGGAGCGTTCCTTGCAAATGTTGACAATTGAAGAACGTAATTACAGGCATTTTCAATGGGACTCTGCAATTGCTCTACATTGTTGCAATTGCCTCTGGATGATTTTACGCTCTTGGCAGAGCAAAATTGGCGGCGAGCGAAATCAGAATTGATCCTTGGGGAACCAGTCCAGTTTTCAAACTGGTGAATGTGAGATAGCTTTTCACGAAGGTGTTTGCGGAAAAACATTGAAGGCAGAAAAATCTACCATGAGCAATAGGAGTCGTTCCCGGAGTCCCAAAGAATGCAAAATACAAAGAATGTGTTTTCAGGTGGCGTTGTAGGCCTCGATATCAAAAATAGCTATGAGGGGAGATCAGTGAAGCGTGGGTGGCTAAGTGGTCCAAGGTTGACCGATGCCGTCTGAAGCCACATTTAATGAAGGTTAACAAATTTCTTTGTTCCAGGAGCTAGAGCAGAAGAGAGTTTACCGTTTCCTCTAATTGATTACAAACCAGCTAGTGAGCAAAATTGGACGGTAGCTACATGGAATTGTTCGTTTCTTTAGAAACTTAGATAAAATGTATTTTAGCAAACACTTTGAGATGGAATGCACTAGCCAAATTCGATTGAAGATGCTAATGAGGAAGTAACGTGTATTTTAAAGATAATTTAGCATTTGGATGGTCATCTGATCAGATTCTGGAGGACAATCTTGAGCGATGACACAGAAGAATTCCTCCACAAAATAATGGACGCTGTAATCTTAGTGTAACTCGAAAAATACAATGTACAGTTCTCCATTTTTTTAGTACTGAGAAAACTCGGAGAGTTGTGTGATCAGTTGGAGATATTCTTGCTGTGAGTTTCTCAATTACGTCATCTGGGAAGATGAGATTTTCATTTACCGGCAATCCGGAGAAATTCCGTGAGATTTGCTTTATCTCACTTAGATGCAACTTTCGCCATACAACCTTAAGAGGGTATGGCAAGAAAGTGAAGAAAGATATTATGATTTACTTTCGCATACGACCAATCTAGATACGTTTCACAATCTTTCATATTCAAACTTTTGTTGATAGGAAACCTATGTAGCCTCGCCAGCGTTCGCTTCTGTTACGGTACTGAATAGCGGTGGCGTAGTTGGCATGCCACCACGGCACGGAAGATATCGCGATCAGCATATTGATTTCGGGATGGCAATAAAGCCCGCTATTAGTACGGTACGGCAATATATCAAATAATCAGTCAGTTGAGACACTTTTAATACAATAGTTTATTTACGAAACAACACTCAAAATCCTAAGAAATTACTGCACCCTCTCTGATTCACAGTTATTGGGGAAAGTAAATCCGATTAATATGTCATAGTAACTGAATACCAGATGTCCCACACAATATTTGATGAACTATCAGTCCAAAGAGGAAAACACAAGGGCTAGCACTCAGGCAGATCGTATATCCGTTCACTATTACTCGCTCAGATATTAGGAGGCTGCTACTGCTGAGTAGTTTTCCTTCACTCAGTTAAGTAGAGCCAAAGTGCGGGGGCGCTCTTAAGATTGCGGAAATATTACTATATCCATTAGAAGAGAAGATGATGTCTATTACCTTAAGAGTCTCTGTGATTAACGACCGATGGCAACTCAAAGAACTTCAGAAAGATCAGAAAGACGACGCAGAAATATTTGGAAATGGAAAATGTTGAGAATGACTTGCTTCTCCTTCTTCTTTGTACTTGACTGACTCGCGGCTGCTTATTTCCGACTACTACTTCTAGCAGCGGCGAATTTATACCTGGCCGGCGCTCGCCTCGAGCCATCGGGAACGTGCGCCACACCTCTACGCGATTCGCGAATAGCCCGGAACCGTCCAGTTCGGGGGGAAAGGGAAGCGCCGGCAGATGACGCAATCCGCGCAGCGAATCCCGGCAGATGAGGCAATATTCGTTACAATACTGTTTAATAGTGTGACCCGCGCGTGACTTCATTTTGAAATTTTATTTGCTTTCAAAATTCTTACTAAAGACGATCATGTTGGATAGATATGAATTTATTTAAATATTTTTTTCAAATTTTTATAAAAATTATTAGATGCGATGGTTTCATGGGCTCTAGGGGCTCAAGTAGACCTTTCTATTTACAATTAAAATACAAAATATCAAAAGCTCTTTTGCACCTGCGCACTTGTACATAGAAAATCGTGTACATAGACATTCGGGTTTGCATTCTTTTCAGACCACTGTTGGTTTCTTCCCTTTTGTAGAGCATATACTCTTCTCTGAAACAGGAATTGATCCTCCGCGAAATAAGCAGAGCAGGATATCTCTTTTGTAAGTCATCTGAAAATGGTCCTCTATTTAGGAACATACTGAATCAACAGTAATTTCTGCTAATCTTTTCCTTCCTGTTTCCTTCCAGATCGACCCCTTCTCCTCAATTAGATGAACAAATGTGTATGTCATTTTGCAGAGAAGCGTTACGGTTTTACACAGCAGATTCAAGACTTCTGGTTTATAATATGACACCACAGAGAGTTCTGTCACTACTGGTATTTAGGACTTTGTTTGACCTCCTATAAGGGGAAGTTTAACAATTGTCAAATTTACCTAAAAGGTTTTACAATTTCTTTAAAATCGTTTTGAAATTGAGAAGGCATTTTTAGTCAAGATTAATTCCTTTCCTACCAATCTAATATACTAGAGCTCACCTGTTTGTTACGAACTTATTTACGAACGTCTTATCAGCTCACAGACATTTCCATGAAGAACTATGTTCGGGTAAGCAAGCTACAGAGAAAGAGTTATCGATATATGGCGGGGCCACGAGAAGGGGAGATCGTGAAGGCAGGAAGGGTTAGGTGGGACCCCGAGATTTTCACCTCAAATGGCGACGTAAGGATACATGTCATTATATATTAATCCTTAAAAGTCAATTTAAATTATTTTTTGTGTGTTTCGTAAATAAAACTGATTTTATCGTATCGCAATAGATCTGAAGAAGGGGTCATCGAAATTTCAATGCACTCGCTGTTCACACATGACACTAAAGTCCTGAGTCTACAACTGTGTTTCGAAAGTTAATGCAATTATTGCACTCTCAAGTAAACATTAATATGAAATCAAGATTCTTTAAAGTTAAAATCATTAATTTTATTCTCAATTGACAATTTGAAATCTGACTGACGTGAAATTAAAACCAATAATGTTTAACTATACAAACAAAATGCCTCAATCAGGGCGGTGTATCTCAATGGTCTATTGCTTTTTCTTTCCAATTTTTTATCGCTTCTATCTACTTGCCAATCATAAACTGTGGCACATCTACGGAGGCGGAAACATCAATCGCTACGTCGTTGACAAATAAACAGTGATTGTACTATAACATAACCTCTGACTGTAACATGCACATTCAGTTATTTTCAATATTTGGATCATTTTGGAACTCTGTTGGACATAATTTCACTCGTGGAATAGTCTTATTAAATACCATTCTTGTTTTAGAAACTCTCAAAAATTATCGACAAATTCCAAAGCACTCGTGATATTACCTATGATCTTTTCTTTGATTTAGTTGATGAAATGGGAAATCAAATTTCGCTTTGAGGCAATAAATGTCAATTAACTTTTCAAAGCCCATCTTAGATCAGAAATCCAGTGACGTATCGCCATTCGGACTTTATACAAATCTTTTTTTTTTAATTTCGTGTATATTTCTCTGGATGGAGTGCCCTCCAACTCTAGTTAACTAGTTACCTTACCCGCGACCTTGACATACCTGCTTTAAACACTTCCTCCCTGAGATTGGCTCCAGGGAGTTGCCACCATGGCATTTACTTTGCTTGTCCCACGCAACCAAATTTTCGGGATTTACACACTAATTTTCATATGCGCAGTTTTTCGACTCTAACATGGCCTTGATGCCTAGGCAGCGCTCCTTTGTGTCGTAGGACCGTACGCTGTTGCCATTCCCACTGTTTCCTGCGTAAGGTCAGGTGCTGGAAAATAGCCCACTCATGTGTAGCATGGACCTGGCTCACCACCCAGGCTCCTACGTCATATTGACACGCGATAACAAAAGTTAAAATTCGAGTGGTAATGCATAGTGAATGGGAAAATCTACCATGCCACGACACATACTAGTCACTAGACACTACTAACATCGAAGCCTAGGGGGATTTGAACCAGCCTCGCTTCTTACACTAAATTTCTCTCATATTCATTTTGATTAAGAATGGACACTCTCGAGTGAAATATTCTCAGGATTCATTGACATATTCGAACTGGTGTTAAGGTTACAGAGAGTTTGAGTGGTTACATAGGACATATGTTACATAGGACATGGTGTTTCGATAAAGGTAAAATATTTGACATTTCTTTGATTACTAGGTATACGCTTAAACAGACAGAATTAACAATGTAGAAACCAAAAAATAAATGATTTATTTAACAAAAATTAATAATTTTATGAACTCCATTCTGCATTTATTACCGTGAAAATATTTGGTCTCAAATACACCTCTCTTGTCTATAATTTGCACATATGTAAAATTAGTGACTACAATTAATTACATTTTTAAATATCTTATATGCAATAATGTATATAGAAATATTTAGATGTGAAAACGTGGCAATTTAACAATCTTTTAACGTTAGTGTTTGAATATCTTAAAAACATAGTATGTGTACTTCTAAGACTCATCAATTATTTTTCAGTAAATCTCCTCATTTGTTAATCTTTAGATCTTAGATGTCACCATTTCATACAAGATATTAAAGGATTTCTGAGAACCTTCTTATTAAAACCCTTGTATATGTTGATGTTATGAACATTCTCTTTCATCAAGAAAATTATGAAATATATTAGAACTCCTCCTGTTTATTTGAATCATTTTCATTTTCATTTGCTGAAACCAAATTATCGTGATAGCTCAATTCCCCACCTTCCAACGCCGGCTTAAGTTGGTGAGGTTCTACATCTAGTCGTTCCCCTCCAGGTTCGCCATTCAGCACATCCCTCAGGCGTTCAACCCTTCTGTCAGCCACAAGAGGTTGATGTTGAAGATGTTGATGTGAATGTTGGTGTGAATGCTGCGTATTATGATGTTGAGAATGATGTTCTCCATGATGTGGATGGTGCTGAGTATGTTGTGGTTGTTGTTGTTGTTGTTGTTGTTGTTGTGAACTAGGCAGGTTCTGTTGCTGGTATTCTGGTTCAGTGTTTTTATCCTCAACTTCAGTTTTATGAGATTTTGACTGTTGTTCCTGCTGCAGTTCATGTTGCATGTGAGCTAATACTTGGCGGAGGCGATCTAAGTCCACTTTTATATTCTCCCTCTCTTCCACATGCTTGACGAAATCAGCAAGTGTTTCTCTGTTTACTTTATGATCTACTCCTTCTACTTCCCTAAGTAGTTCTTTCAGGGCTACTCTGTCAAGACGGGCTTCTTGGTTGTCTCCTCCATCCCATTCTGAAGGGTCTCGATCTGCAGCCTCTTCTTCACTATATTCTCCACTTCCTGCTAGTTGTTTAACCAAAATTAATAACTTTTCATTCATAACAGGATCACTAGCAGAAAAATTAGCATGTGATATCATGCTTGTATTGAACATTTTTCTCCCCAGTTTTGCTGCACTGGGAGATTCCATCATCCAATCCATTAGTTCTTGTCCATCTAACTGCCTCTGCCCCACATCTCCATCTCCCGACGAAACAAATGATGACAGGCCATTATTTTCTTCTCCAAAGTCACACGTACTGCAGCTGCAGTTAGAAATAATCTGGACACTCTTTTGCATTTCTGAAGCGTCTGGATCTTCACCTTTGCAGGTTAGGGTAAGCTGCAACAAAAGGAATTGAGTTAAAAGTAATCAAATATAGTGTATTTTGCAGGACATTTTAGTTTTTTCATTATTTTTATTAATGAAGTTAGATATTTTTCTTTAATTTACTAGTATTTTTGCCCTGCTAGAGTAAATAACAATGAGATTTTGACCTTCAGTACATTAAGAATACCTATTGGACATCATCAGTGGACATATGTGAATCAATGTTCAAGTGAACTTTCGTAAAGCTTGAATAATTTTCGAAAGTAAATGCTTTTTTAAAAATTAAATACATTTGGACTCGTGCGAACAGTCCGCATTTTGCAAATAATTATTTTAAATATGAAAATGCCTTCATACTGAAACCCAAGTTTATACGACTAGACCCAAAAGTGTGTGTTACAAATTACACATGCGGTATTGTGTGTGAGTAAAAATTATATCTCCATGCGTTTATTGATAATAGTCTGCGTTATTTTACATAGATTTCGTGATTCTGATCGTTTCTGGCCACCTGTGCTCTGATTAGGGCTGCCCAGGAGGGCTAAACTTCCAAGACTGTCATAAAAGGCTAAAAAAGTCTTAGTTTGTAAATCATAATAAAAGAAAACGAACTCAAACACAAAAATTGGCTTTTAAGGGACTATGACGCATTCTTTTCGAGTTATGTAAGATGGTGATCCAGCGAAATGTAACGAGTTGCGTGTGCGCCTGTTGTTCTCAAAACATAATTTGGGAACTTGAATATTAATCGTCCTAAATATGATTGAATAGATCAGATGGTCATTCTCGATCCATCACGGGGCTTATGTTTGGATTGGGGCTCTTGTAAATGGCACCAAACCAATATCTTTCCTTTGAGTGTTATATAAAGAGATGTAGGCCTGCATTCGTAACTTGCATGCGAAGCAAAATTGAGGTTCGAATATGGAATATCTTTGATTTTTTGCAGCGTATGAGTATTTTGTGGTCAGCGTAGATAATAATATGATGTGATTCAGTTGTGAAGTATTAGAGGAACTCGATTATACTTTGCATTTTCATTGGGAAATAACATACTTATAGATGCAGTCTTCTACGATAAAACATTTTGGGAATCTGTTGAAAACTCTTGGTATTAAAATAATTTTGATTTGGAACGATATCTGATAAATCATTATCTGATTTTTTGGTCAACTTCTATTATTCTCGCTTTTATTCTGATTTGATCAATTTAACGTACTAAGCCACAAAAAATCATTGAGGGTGACTCTCAAGTACGAATGTTCTTGATTTTTTCCTTTATAGTGAAGAAATTTGTGTAGAGAGCAAAAACTGCAAATTTGTTGCTTATCACGATGGGATTCGCCGAGACCAAAGTTATCTATATTTTATTGCCAGAGGGGAAAGAGCAGAATCCTTCGACGTTTTGCTCTGATATATCCCATTCCTTTCTTTATTGCAATATATTTGCAAAAAATGGCGGAGCAGATTAACAGGCGATTTCAAAATAACAGTAAATAAACCACATATTCTCCAAAATTGAGATTCTCAGATCGATCTGAACAAATCAATGCCCTACGAGTTTGTAGCCACTAAAATGCACATAGAATACTAAAATTATATATTATATTTTCTTATTTATATGCTTTTTATATTTATAATTTCAAAAACAATTAAAACAAAGTCAAGTTTACTTACATGCTACGGTACGCTTGCACATACTGTACATAGTGCTTGTTCATATTCATTTATATTCATTACTCTACGGAGCACAACTTAAATGAAGGTTTTTAGCAATTATAGTAGTAAATATATTCAAGACATAATGTTTAAATATGTATGTATTTTGTATTTTGGGGCCGTCTTAATCAGACTTCTGCAGCTAGGTCTGGGCCCTGTTTTTATTTATTATCCACACCTAGGGGTAAGTGAGACATGCAGCGGCCATGGTATATTGCCATCACCTCTCTCACTTGGCCTGCCTAAGGTTTTTCTTTCGTCACACAGCTTATAAAAAATGAGACGATTTTTAATTTGAGAGCTACAGGATCATTTGCCTCGGACGGGAATAGAATCCTGGACCGCATCATAGAAAGCTAGCACGCTGTTCATGAGCCACTCCAGAGGATAGGTTTTTAACTAAATTAACCCTAGCATTTCCAAGTTATTTTTGGTAACGTGCTTTACCAACCATGGGCAAAAAGTGCCCATATGTTTAATTTCTTATGATGACTATAATATTGTAATATGACTGAATTATATATATTATATTATAATATATATATATATATATATATATATATATATATAATATTGTGAATATGAATGTTTTATAATGTAAATATAATGGTTTTATTAAGTAAACATTGTTACATAACAATTAAGGTAATACAAATAAGTGTAGAATAATCTTGCTGGACATTGTTAAGTTTAAATGTTCATCATCACCTGACATCACTGTACAGGGTCCCTGAATACACGAAACTCCGTTTTTGAATGTTTTTTACAAATACAACCCATAAGTACGAACATCTGCACTGTGTTGCTTCGACAATGGATAACAGCTTTTACCAACCTTGGGCAAAAATTATCCATGCCCGAAAATATCGCATATTTTTAAAAATCTTTAAGGTTATTACGTAGATTAAAATGTTATAACGTAAAATTTGGCGTTATTGACAAATAGAATAAAAAATATCTGAATCCACTTAAAGCACATTTTGTTTTAGAAACGAACTAATGGGCACTTTTTACCTATGCTTGGTAAAGCTAGGGTTAATAAAAAATATCAAGAATGCGTTGGACCGTCTTTCTATCAATGAATATGTTTTTGGCACAACCTGAAAAGAAACCTTTTCCCCCCATGATTTTATATGATTTTGCACCAAACATCCTTTTTTCATTTTACAAGCATGATGATGGAATTGCTCAACATGCAAAATATTTGAAAATATACTTCCCCAAACAGCTTTCTCATCTTTTCCTCACCTGCACTTTCCCTGTTTCGCTCCCTTGTCAACACGTACTCCCGCTACCAGATCTCTTTTTTGTTGCGGTCTTCATACTCTTCAATAATCAATCATTTTTATTTGCTCAATGATTCGATATTTTTCATTCCTTGTTTGAAAATAACTGAATCCATTAAATTAAATGTAAATCTTAATGTAAATTTCCGATTAGCGTGCAATGGAAATGAGAGAAATAACTTACATTTTTCCATATTAAAACAGATGGTTGGCACGAATCACAGTAAGGTTTAATAAGCTCTCCTGGAGCACTTGGTAACGTTCTTGGTATACTGTAACTGAAGCATGTACCAACACATACATTGTTGTCAATCTCTACTGAGTTACATCCAGGATATGTAACTACTTGCTTAATAGGAGTAATTTTGCACCATGAATGTTTATCAGGATACAAAACAATATTATGAACCTGGAACAAGAAAGCAGAACAATGAAACACTCATGAGGCATGCATGAAAGAAATATGTGAATATTTAAAATTACCAATAAAAGCTTTAATTAAATTAAGTATAATTAAAATTCATTGAAATTGAAACTTAGGGCACAGCTTAGACAGGGATGTCACAACACAGAGAAATATTAGCAAGTTTGATGTATAAGGGGTTCCCATTTCGCATATATATATATAGGGCGAGGGATTTTAAGTGGGAAAAAGCTTCGTGTTCCTCAGTATTAGCAATAAATAATTCCCTTGCTGATTTGACCTAAAATATAGATTCAAGTAGAAACAGTTATTTTGTAATTTCCCAATTTTGTTGCAGCAGCCAGAAGTGTGTGTGCATTTCCAAGGTTCGAAGAGCTGTTGAAGATAGTTCTGTTTTTTTTCTTCTGAAATGACTTGCTATGTATTTTTTTCTTTTTACGAGTCCACTAACTTTTTCAAGTAGTACAGTTGAGGAAGGCGAGCTTCTTTCGCAATATGTGAAAAATTAATGGATCAAATGTTAATTTATTTTATAAACAACAATACAATTTATTTTATTAACAAAAACAAAACATGATAAACATATATGACAATGCTACGCTACAGGAGTAAAACATTTCCAACCCCCATTAATTTTTCATGATAATGTTAATGGGTCAATGAATGATGAACATTTTTGACTTACTCAATATGTAGATCTGTTCTACGTTGGTTTTGACAAACTAAACCCCATAACGAACGATATCTAAAATGTAAATCATATCTAAATCTCCATTTCAGCCACGAACAAACATGCAGCACAAATATGTCCGCATCCTACTTTTTATATTTCTACAATATTAACTTTCAACTTTTTGATTAAGAAAATTTCCTGCAAGACCTTTCGAGGAAATAGGACAAAAACGTTCAATCATTATTGTTATTTTGTTTATTTAACCTTAAAACAGAATTTCCATAAACCAGCTACTATCATATGTAAATAAAGTAACCCACGAACTTTGTAGCAAATAGTCAAAAGTAAATTCCCCCCATACGTTACATACAGGTTTTGCTGTTTTTTAACTAAATAAATCAAATCAAATTAAAATTAAATTAGAGACTAGAGGAAGCAAGAGAAATCGCGAACAACTGAGAAGAAAATGAGAGGAAAATCTGGAACAGGCGCGAGCATAATGCAAGAAAGCAAGAGAAGAAAGAAGAATATTGTGATTCACCTGTCATCCTCGTGGATAATACATGTCTACGATTTTGTGAAGTGAATGTATTTTGTTTTTTGTTTCAATATCTGCATTACAAACGACCTTTTGTTGCAAGAAACGTTCATGAAAGGGCATTTTACGAGGGTTGCCTTTTATATTTCGGGATTAGAGAACAAAAACAAATATTAGACATCGAAAATCACATTATTGTTTTTCAAAATATTCCCCATGAAGATATATATACTTTTGTATGCGTTTGAACCAATTGTCGAAGCACTTTTGCCACTTTGATTGAGGTGTCTCCAAAACATGCATTCTGAATGCAGCTACCGCTTCTTCAGGTGTCGAAAAACGACCTCTCAGTTTGTTTTTCACGTACGGGAATAAAAAGAAGTCATTCGGCGCCAAGTCAGGACTATACGGCAGATGACTCATCAAATCGATGTTTTGGGTGCTCAAAAATGCAGTTGTTTGAGCCGATGTGTGAGAGCTCGCATTGTCGCGGTGAAGAGTGATCCGTCTTCGGCGGTTGGTTTTCTTGATTTCTTGGACGACAGCTGGCAAACAAATCGTTGTGTACCACTGAGAATTGACTGTTCTGCGTTGTCATAGTGGTATGGTTGCTACATGTCCAGTTTTTCCGAAAAAACAGGCGACCATCTGTTTGGAAGTGCTTCGTGCGCGAACAACTTTTGTTGGATTTTGCTCACCTTGAAACACCCATACAGTCGACTGCTATTTACTTTCGGACTCATACGCGTAAATCCACGATTCATCACCTGTCACGATGTCATAGACGTGTTTTGAAGCACCGCAATCGTATTTTATGAGCATTTATTTCGACCAATCGACACGAGGCTTTTTTTTGAGCGACTGACAAATTGTGTGGGATCCAACGCGAACAAATTTATTTGACAGTCAAATGTTCATGCAATATTGAATGTATGTTGGTCCCACTAATGCCTAAGTTTGTCTCAATCTCACGATAGGTCACATGCCGATCTTGCAATATCCGTTCACGCACATCAATGGTTTTCGGAACAACAACTGATTTTGTACGACCTTCGCGAAATTCGTCTTGGAATGAACTACGACCACGATTGAATTCACTATACCATCGATAAACACTGATCCTTGATGAAGCTTCATCGCCAGAAATTGAATTAAGTTCATCCATGCACTGTTGCTGAGTTAATCCACATCGAAAGTTGTAAAAAATAATCGCACGAAAATGTTCACGATTTAATTCTATTTTCGGGCCAAGATAAATCTTTCAAGTTACTGTAAACAACACAAATAGCGCTCGTATGTCAAAACGTTCTGAGTACGTACAACCTCAAAACATCCAACTTTACGATAGAGCTGTCAGTTGCCAGATTGCAACACCAGGGTTGCCAAATCCCGAAAGATAAAAGGCAATCTTCGTACGGCACGCATGATTGTATCCTCACACATCCAGCCAATCGCAATGAGAGAATCGTGGGGAGATAGCGGTGAACGGATCAGCTCACCACCGTTTTCTCGCACAGATGTCAACTACCCGGCACGTCACAAGACAGGTGTTTCGCAAAATTAAGTTTGATTATCTAATAAATTTATGATACTTTGTACCAAAAATGGTGAATGCAACTCTATTATAATGTTGCTTTATTGCATTCGTACAAATTTGAAAACTCGCTCCTAATGTCGTTCGTTTGTCGCTCGCTCTTAATGTCGCGTGTTCTCATGCAATAAAGCTTACTTAACATTATAAACTAATTCCATAAACTACTATTACTTTTGGCATATACGCGAACAAACGTTAATGCAAAAATAAATACACATCCAAATAGTTCACGTTTATCTCTAATATTAAAATAATTTTTTTCTACTAAGTTATTTCTGAATTGCTTTGTGACTTAATAACAACACACGGTCAGTTCTGTTAACATTCCAATATTATCTTAATAAGGCGCAGACAATCCAGTGAATTATAACTTGTATTTAAAAATTCAACACAATACTGCAAATTACAACCTAATATTTCTAATCTGTAACGCAATGCTAAACGAATGAAGACACTATAGCACATACGTTTTCGCATTATTTCCAAGTTTTTCAATTTTCGATATTTTAGAGAGATGAATAAAAAAAGAGACCTGCACCATTCGTTGAAGGGTCGCTTGTTCTATTCGTGAAACAATAAAGAAAAAGATCGAGTGGTTATTGAGAAAAAGTTTCTTTTTATAATTTCCATTAACTTTAAGTAGAAATTGCACGAAAATTACTCGCTTTTTTTAAAACAATGTTCATGACTTTTTTAAATCTGAGTTTTTAGAACAATTTTGTCGAAGACAAAATCTCTATCATCCAATTTGTACTACAAGAACTATAAATTTTTTAAATTGTGGTATGGACGCTATTTAACATCTGGCGTAGCGAAAGAAATTATGGACGCTAATAACATCTTGCCCAGTGATAGTAAGTGTAGGAGGAGTTTGTAGAATGTAGACTCCACGTACCAACCATTTTATTTTTTAACAGGGTAAATTTTCAGAGAATAATAAGCTGTACTGGATGGGAAGTCTATGCAATACTCAAAAATTATGTCAATACGTATGTCAATTACGTATTGTGTCAATATATACCCATATACTTGTACTGAAAACGTTTCAGGACAGTTCAGTACAGTGGCCGTGCGACTGTGCGGTATTGCAGTAAAAAAGTGTTACCTCCATGGACCTGAGTTAGACTCTCGGAGCGGATAAAAAGGTGTTGGTTTAAAACACAATTCCAGGTTCATATAGTAGTATAATATTGCGAAGCCGTTAAAAGAATGCTAGAAAGTAGGTATTTGCGTCTGTAATAAATAGAATCACTAGTTAATTTGCAAATAGGTTTCGTCACTTGGCTATCGCGTATTTATAAACATATAAGTGTGAGCCACCAAGATTCTGTTCGTAACAAGCAAACATTTAAAAATTACTGAACTTCACAAATGGAAGATCGAAGGGGCATAGAATACCAACAGACAGGGATATATTCGGTTCCTTGTTAAAATTTCCTAATTAAAAAAGACCTGACGTAAGAGTACAGTAAATCCCGGAACGTCGTTTGAAAAATATGTTTACCGGTATGGAATTAAAGAAATAAAACGTCTACTGTATACAATTTTTTAAAGGAACCTGGTCTAATAGAAAAGACAAAAAACAATCAAATTATATTTAATTGTATTCAAATATTTAAAAAAATTGCACTCCTTCAGTTTTTTCACAAATATCAATAAATCATTGTGTAAATCTAGGAAAATGGATTAAACAAACACATAAAGTTTCCTTCTAAATGTAATGTGATTAATTCCATTAGTGCAATTAGACTTTGAGCAATTGAAGGTTGAAATTGTAACTGGATAAGTTCCGGGACAGTACACCTTTTTACACTTACCCATAGCAACGATGGTGGTAGCAAAAATGATTGTAGCGAACACGACTTGCCGAGGACAGGCCGGGGGCGCCCAGAGTAGGGCTGGTGGCTAGGTGGTGCAGGTGGAGGGGGGTCGCGGAAGGATGAAGAGATGGACGGGATGGAGCTGGATGGATGGGATAGAGCACGGTGGGATTGGAAGAGGGAACGGGAGGCTACGATGTATCAGAGCAAAAGGAGATATGGTAAAGTAGGTTAGGGCATCCCGGTAGGGCTTAGTAGGGTAGGACAGGATAAAAAGGGGCGGAACATGACAGAACATAGTGGGATATGGATAAATCATGCGTAAATGTCATTCATCTTCGTTCATCCTATTTGCCGGGGCAACGCAGATTACTTCAGACAGATAGAAATATATTCATTTCGTAAAGTTCTGTGGGTCCCTAAAACCCCTTCCGTATGTACGCCTGATAACTCGCTTGTAGACGATAAATCGAGTTAATATGCAGAAATTTCTGTAGAATTTGAATGGCCTCTAAGATACCTGTAAACACTAGAAACTAATTCTATTCCACGATTTTAAAAAAAAAGTCACACGAAATGCCATGCCAGACAGGGTAAAATATTTTGATACGATATAGGAACTTCTGTGCACTAAAATCATTCCATTTCTTTTTGACAATCATTTAAAAAAGTAACACGGTGTAAAGTTTTTGTTTTCTCATAACAATATTTAAAAAATATTCCTTTGGGGTCAACTTTGACGCCACCTGGAAGGTTAAAAACACAATATCATTGTCATGCATTGAGCAAATTATGTGCAAATTGTCAAAGTGTTCTTGAAAGTGACATATAATAAAGTAATTATATATTATTAATAAAGTATTTAAGATCAAATCCCAACAATAATTTTCCTCCAATTTAGGTATATTGAATTAAATTAATTTTCAAATTGTAAATCTATTTAGTTTGAAAATATGGGGGAGTATTAAACCCAATTCTCCCTCCCCCCAATCTACGCCACTACATGCAAGTTTTGTTTGGCAAAGTATAAGCTGAGTAATGGCTTGTTAATTGTGACTGGTAAAATATCAATCGCCCAATCAGCAATGGGTAAACTGAATAGCGTACCAGCAAATCCCCCGAAGTGAAGGCGGTCTGTCAGATACAGCCCCTGGAAGTCGTTCACTGTTAGAACATTGTTGTTATAATATTATGAACAGGTTACTGTCGTGTCCTGGTACACAGGCTTCTCCACACCAATTGTAGGTGTTTTTCATTTGCTTTGCGTAATTGTGCGGTTTGTTACCGCTTCCCTCCGCGCCCCGAGCGCGGTGGGCGGTACGCTCTCCGTGGCGTCGAAAACCTGGGCTTGTTGAGTCGCCAATTACACAGACACTGCAGCAGCTGGGATGGCTCAGAGTATCGACTGATGTTCAACTGTCGTGCCCCTAAGCGGGAGACCTAGGATTCAAGTGCCGACGGTCGCAGGATTTTCGTCAATGGCTAGATCGTGTTTAGTCGCTGTCTGGAGGAAAATGCTAGCGGCCGGATGCCCTGATTGGTAGTTTTCCGTGGTTTATCCGCTCAAAAACAGGTGAATAACCGAGAAGTACCCTAACAAATGGGCCATGGGCCGCGCTCAATCTTACTTTCCCTTTCCTTGCCGTATCCTCACCCCTTACTTGCATTCACTTACACGCCGGGAGACCAGTCAGGAGCATAGAGCTTGTCCCGGTTGGAGTCACCCCTGTAAATGGGTGATACCTTGTTGGAGAAAGTGGGTGATACCTGCAAGCCGATGTGAAGGTGAGCGCTGGATCTCGGCTTCTAGTAGGGAAAATCAGCAACACTTCCCTTTATAAAAGACGCAATATATGTGGGACTTATGACCGTAGCAGTTCACTCACCCGGAAACACGAAATAATCAATTTGCATTGATGCTACAGTTTTCATGGCCATGCTGAATGTCATTTCTGTTTTGGAAACTAGTTTGTACCGCACTTTCTCATCTAGGAGATCACACACTAACTGAGGGCGAAGTGCGTTGTCGAGGAAAGTGTCGAAGTGCCAATTCTGTGCAAGCCTCTTACACTCCATGCAGAACTCGTACATCGACTCCGTTGCCTTCTGAAACCTCTTGTGGAACCTCAACTTTTCAATAGTTCTGGTAAAGGATTTATTTACACACATGCACACTCTGCTGTTACGCCAGCATAGCCCGACCGATCTTATACTGCCTAAGACAAATTATCTTACTTCCGGCAACCCCAGTTCAAGGCACGGGTACGTACAAAAACCTACCAGGAATAAACGTAGTATAAGATGAGTCTCTGACATCAGAATTTTTGCTTGCATCATAACAATAATTTGAATATGGAAAGAGAGACCAAGGTAAAAGATTCACATCTAATGTGTTGTGGAATGATCATTAGAAGAAATTTAACTGAGGACTTTTTCCAGTCCAGATACACTTATATCTATTCAATCTAGGTACTGTCTTACACATGTGAGATATAGTCTTACAGTGTTACAAATATACTACTTTTAAATTTATTACAATGGCACGTGACTATTATTAACAAAATGAAAATAATTTTGAACCGAACTGTTCAATTTGTTCAGTCGTAAACGATTTTAGTTCAATTACGACGTTGCTTTTAACTCTTCCGGACAAGCAGCATCCGAAAATTGTTATTATTATTATTATTATTATTATTAATTTGCGTATGGGCCACTACTGACCACGCAACACATTTCTCCCTCCGAGGCCCAGTTGCATTCTATCCTGGAAAGATCAACGTGTGGAGTTATGGGGATCAACCTTTCGTCGGCATCCCTTGGTTAAGAAAAGGTTGTTAGACTTCAATATCAATTAGAGGTGATAGGATGATAGTATTATTATTATTATTATTATTATTATTATTATTATTATTATTATTATTATTATTATTATAACTTAAATTTCTCACCTTATGTTCTCGATGAGTAGTGTGTACTTGATTTAAACTTAACAGGAGCATAATCCAAAATATGAAAGATGTTTCCATCATGTTTTCCCCTCAATCTGTAAAGAAAAACAATGGCATATTAAAGTATAAGCGAATGTATACTGGATTATACATGCGACAAACCCATGAAAACAGCATAAATTGAAATTGTAAGGCATATGAACACACATTGGTAGCGATGAGCATTAAAGCAATAATTTACAATTCTACCTTTCAGTTCGATCTTAGCGTGATTAAGGTCGCGGGTTCGATCCTAGAAAGGTGCCAGGAGTTTAATTGATGTGTTTACCATACGTGAGTTTGTGACGCCTGTGGGAATCGAAATTATTTATTTTCGCTGTTATTATAAGTAGTAGCATTAAAATAACATATTGAAATGTTAATTATTAGCAGATAATTTCTCTACTGAATAATATCTTAATCTAACTGTATCAAGTATTGTATTTATAGACCAATGACCCCATCTCGATCAGGTTTATTCAGTTTCTCTGGTTCTTTGAGCAAATGCTGAGATGGCCCCTTGTTTGCTCCTGAACAGTAATGTAACTTCGCTCTCTCCACCTAAGGCATCATATTGACTCGTCATACACGATTGTAATTGTATATGTGACTCAATAAATATTATTATTATTATTATTATTATTATTATTATTATTATTATTATTATTATTATTATTATTATTTGAAATGATTGGCCGAAAGCACCGAGCAGTGGTTTCTAGGATCCCTTCTAGACGAATGCTGGAGCACCACCCTTTTTAGCGGGCCGAGAACTGCGACCCATATCATCTCCCCCAAACCGGGAGGAGGAGTGCGAGGGACCGTCGCGTGCTAACCCACCCCACAGCTACCGGGATACGCCGCGCCGACGGGGCGGGTTTGAGGATTCTGCAATTGCGCGGGACTAACTCAAGGGAAAAGAAAGAATCAGCTTATGAAATAGGAATAGAAAGAATTACGAAGGGCTGTGGCGAAAAAAAAGTATTTACGACAAATATTTCGAAGTGTTTCCTTAGAAAGTACTTCATTTATTGAGGAGCGTATTCTTTATACTTTATTATTTAAATACTTTATTTATTTAATGCCAAAAAACCTTTAAACCTGTGTTTAAACGTACTATGAGAAGAAATGTATTATGTGCACATTTTCTTAATTTCTGAGATCCATACCGTAATTCATACAATTTGAATTATGAAAACCGATGGAAATGAGTATTTTTGGCAAGAAGTGATAAGAAAACTTCGCTCCAGTGTAATGAAAACTGTTTCCAGAAGCAAATCAACTATAGATTAAGACTATTATCCCTCAACGTCCCAGTCGTGAAGAAATCGAATTGCTGCCGTGCGAACATGGAGAGCAATAATTTGAATAACTATATTCCTTACAGAACTGTAGAAGACCTGTACAGATAGTGATGTTGCATTTATTTCCAGAGGCAAAAGAATGTCCATCTCAGCATTCGCTCAAAGGATCAGGGAAATTGGTCGAAAAACCTGACCGAGATCGGGTCGTTGACACAGAAGCTGAGGTACAATACTTGTTACAGGTTGTTTTAAATTATTCATTCGAAATGGTAAATAATAGATTAAATATCATTGTTAAAATTAGTATTACTTTCCTTTTTGATGATCGGTATAGTATCTAATTGTATAAAAATTGTTATGCAGCAGAAAAGATTTTACGTGACACTTGCACTTGTTTCGAATTTAATCGTTTAATGTCATCTGGCAATGTGTTATAAAATAATGTATGTGTATTGTATGTGATTTTTTTGAGGTGAGCTGTTGAAAAATACTGATAATACATTACTACGTCGAGTGTCATAGTTTTAGACATCGGTATTTATTGACAATTTGTTGTCACCCTTGAGGAAGTTATTTTTGATAAAAAACACTTATTCGTAAATTAAGAGGAAATGCAGTATTCCTAGATTAATAGAGGCTTACGAGAATCACGCGGGGAAGGATATGCTTATTATTCGTATAATACTTTTTTGTGGTCTAAAAGTATGGCAGCTGTAGGATGTGTTTCCCTCGAATATTATTCTGTCTCCGGCGAAAATGAACATTCGCGAAATATACACAAAAGCAGTGTGTGTGCTGGCTGAATATGAAAGAAATCTGAAAGCATAAACATAATGAACTTACTTTTGTGCTCAATTCATTTAAATGGACGTTCTATTTTAGATTTGACTGAATTGAGAGACTCGAATATTTTATTACCTTAACATCGGTCAATTACACAAAGACAAAAAGAATGGACAATAGATTGGCAAAGACAATAGATTGGCAAAGACAATAGATTGACAAAGACAATAGATTGGCAACATAACATAGACTCTCTTGAATACGTATATATAAAACCTTTGGTCTTGAAGTGAGCATAGCATTATTTCCATAGATTAACTACTTGGTTTAATTCTTTGAAAGCTCAGAAAATTCATTTTTGAATATTGTGAATTGAAAAGGACAGAATTTTTAATGGAAAACTGGTAGTATTTAAGTGGCAACTGAATATTATTTAAAAGTTTAATACAAATACGTACACAAGAAACCTGTTTATTATCATGACCAATTTTATATGTGTTGGCTTTTTAAAATGTCAGATTGCGAGCAGATGGAGCAACTCAGTCAAAAAGGGCTACAGTTTGCTACTGAAATGTGGTAGCGACATTCCAAGTATAAAAAATATATTTCAAATAATAGATGTAATAGAATACAGTGCCGTCTCAAACGACCAGTATTGACAGCAGAAATATCTGAACACATCACTCTAAATTTTTTGTGGCTTTCTATACTTTTCCTTCAGAAAAAAAAAAGATTTGACTTGAGCCATTATTATTTGAAAATGAGACCTGCGCCATTTTAAGCATTCTTTAAGACTAGCTTTAAACATCCTTTACCCGAGGGAAAAAAATAAAGAAAAAAATTAGGCGTTTTTAGGAATTTTTTTCTAAATTGCATTAACTTCAAGCAGAAAACGACTTATTTCAAAAACATGTACATAGCTTTATTTCAAGATCCATATAGTCTTTGAACTACAGATTTATTAAGGAAAAAATATATCTTCAATGTTTTAGATATAGGAATACTCCGAAAAAAGTGTGAACTTTTGAAATTTTCAAAAAATCAGATATTTTAACGAAAATGAGACTTGCGACATTATTGTAAGTGTTCTTTACGATATCCGAGGACGGAGTTTAATAACACAATTTTGAGAAAATTTTGAATGTTGAATTAATATAGGCTACTACAGATTCAACCCAAAGAAGTTAGTGATATACGTTCCAAATAACTTAGTATGATAGTAAAAAATATTTTGTAGACATAAATGACACAAGGATTAAAATAAATCAAATCTGAAAACCATTTTTAATAAACCACCATGACGCCCCTACCGTACGGCCGCGACGCACAATTTGAAAACACCTGCTATATGTAGTAAGTTACTTCCTCTAACATGCCTGGGAATGGATTACTCTATCTGGAACGGCTTCCCATCTAAAGCATACATTAGGAACTTCATAGAACCAATTAGTGCCTTCATAAAACATATTGACAAGACGTCAGAAGGCATTTGAAGACCACTCAGAAATTGGTATCACTTTATTATTACATAATTCTACATTACCTCTACCAACTGGTTTTGTCGATAATCCGAGAAGCAGTTGGTTAAGTCGGAGTGGTAGTCAGTTTTTATATCTGCATACGAGTACTGCAGGAGGCACATTCTATCTGGCCAAGTAAAGAGAGGATTATTGAAAGGATTGGGCTTGCTGCGACTCACCAAACACGTTCGTAGGAGAGCTTTGTGCATAGGTTTACGATTTGAAAAATCTGGTCCTACTTGCACCGGCTTTCCACTTACAGACATTATAGAAAAACAAACCTTTGAGGCTCAACTGGTCCTGTACTGAACAAGATATGAGCAAGAAGTGTGCCAATGACAAAATAGCCGCCTGGGAGAAGCATGAACATCTAGAGAGAGCGATATAGGCGCACATAAACGGTACGATTAGGAATGCTTTTTTTAGAGACTATATTTTTCTGAAACCTGGCCTTTTTACCACGGTAATCCAATTGAGATTAAATACCGTTGCCAATACGTAAATCTATCCTAAGTAGTTCACACGTGGGGGGAGATGATTTTGGTATTAAGTAAACATGGCTTAACTTGGAATGTCCACATCTTATTCTCGGGAGGACTACTTACTCCCTGCATTTTCTTACTGGTGATTACGGAATTAAATGTATTAATAGTTCTGTGTAATATGTTGGCTTTGGAATGTGTCCAGTCATGGTTCCATTTATTTTGCATTTTATTACAAATATATTTCAAAATATCTTCAGTAGTGCATGATATGTTCTGTACATTGGTAGACATTTAATGTCAATTGAATGATATTACTTCACTAACGTCTTGACTTGTTAACAGAGATTCAATTCCACTTTATCTAAAAAAAAAGCAGCAGAAGAGTAACTTCTATCATATTAATAATGTCATATGTCGATTGTACTAATGGTGCTACAACTGCACATACTCTCTCGCAATTCCCTGTATCTAACGTTTTTCAATTTTCGAAAATTCAGAGAGTTCAACGAAAATTAGACCTGCTACAAATTTTAAGTGTTCTTTAATCTAACACAGCAAAAAATTCAAATGAAAATATTTTGACACATTTTTAAGATTTTTTTAATAAATTGCAGTAACTTCAAGCTGACATTTTGCGAAAATTTCTTGTCTTTAAAAATTATTGTACGTCACCTTTTTTAAATATCTGTTTTTTAGAACAGTTTTCTTTTAACACAAAATCTCTGTCTTCACTTTTGTACTATTTCTGTTAATTTTTTGCGTTTAAAGAAAATATAGTATATGTGCCGAAAATGGGACTTGCATCAATATTTTACCGTTATTTCACACACACACACACACACACACACACACACACACACATATATATATATATATATATATATATATATATATATATATATATATATATATATAAGAAACATTTTAGCCGGTTTTGAGAAAATAATTGTTTAAAATTGCTTATACTCGCACTTCAGGCGACCTTACGCAAAAAAATGGATACATGACCTTATGTCAAGATATTTTGAGAAACAAAATCATTTACAGAAAAATGTCTAACTTCATTATTCAATGACGCAATTATTCATTAACTCAATGAAGATCACATTTATACAGTTTGTCCCAGATTAAATCATCTAAGATAGTTATTTGGATTTATTCATGAAGCAATACGTTATTCTACTGAAGAACAAAATAGCATAATGAATTTCGGTAAAGCCACAAATAATGTTTGGACATTTGACATCATTATCTCTTGTAAATATAACTTCACCTTTGTATTAGTTTGTATTATTGATATAATGCTTTATGTAATTGCATTATAGTAGTGATTTAGCATTGTATCACATTGTAATATGAACATTGAATAATGTATCAGTAATTTTGTAATGTATCTGAAACAGTAATAGTTGCTAATAAAGACATTGTTGATGCGACTATAAATAAATTAATTTTAAATACGTGTTCTAAAAAAATAGATCTTAAAGTAAAGTAATGCAGAACTTTTTGAGAAAATGGATATTTTTCACATAATTTGTGCTTGAAATCAATGCAATAATAATACATAAACCTTTTCTTTACCCATATTGTCAGTGAAAACATTGTAAGCCGATTTTTACAAAACTTTCTTCGAGCCTTTCTGAAAATGTGCATTTTTGAGGTAATTTTAACAGAAAAGATTTGAATATTCCTAAAAATAATTTTATGCAATTGTGCTCATATTGCAATAATGTATAAAAACGTCTGTAATCTAAATATTAGAGACGTGAGATATATTACATTACTGAGAAGTACATTAGTGTAATTTTAGAAAAATCCAAACAATACAACCAAATAGCCTTCGTGTCACCTTATTTATGTTCACTTACTTCCTGTCACGTATTTAGATATATCCGTACAAAAAGTTTCCAAAAAAATTTGAGGCGATTTTGGCAAAATCTTTGTTTTTAATATTGCTCATGTTTTGCAAAATATTGCAAGGAAACTAATATTTCGAAATTAGTGGTACTACACCAGCACATATGTATTATTTGTAATAATTACACATTATTATACTACGTCATGAACCTGCAATAGTTTTGCTCCCGACAGATAGACCGACCGACAGACCGAGTTTCGAATTCAAGCTCTTTGAATCAACATGCCGGGCACGATACCCCAACACCACCAGTCGCATCGCACTCCATATTCCCGATGCTTACGTAATTTTCGAAAATTCAGAGTTTAACGAAAATTACACCAGCGTTATTTTTAAGAGTTCTTTGCTCTACCCGCGCGAAATAATTAAAGAATAAATTTGGAGCGTTGTTTGAGAGCTTTTAATAAATTACATTAACTTCATGCAGAAATGAACGCTTGCGCTTAAACTACTCGTACAAAATTATATGAACTTATTTAAAAATCTAACTTTCTAAAACCGATGTTTTAAAGAAAAAATCATCAATCTTGTACTTTCGCAATGCAATTTTTTGCAATTTTAAAATAAAATAATGAAAATTTTGAATGAATCCTCTTTTTTGTTATCGGTGCCCGACAACAAAAGTTTTCCTGTAAAAAAAAAATCACCGATTTCCGTAACAATATAACAATCCCTTTACTTTACCTCATAAACATAGTAAGGTGAGAAAGTAATGACGTTTCCATTCGTCTCCTATATTTACAAAATGAATTATGTACCTCACACTTGAATTTATCAAAAATATGAAGTCCGTTAACTAATTTACATGCACTACGTATAAAACATAATCTTGCAGAAATCAGTTCATTGCAGTCTATTTTTGTAATTGAGTAATATCATACTGAAAAATTAATAGAGTTAGTTTGATGATAATATTATAATCCTCCAACTTGTACCAATGATATTTATTTCTTAGAAGGTCATGTCAAGCTACTACAAGTAATACCCGATTGTTTTAAATAAATTAAATCTCTTATTTCCCCCCCCCCTCTCTCTCTCTCTCTCTCTCTCTCTCTCTCTCTCCCTCTCTCTCAGTAACTTCACTGACGTTGATTTCTAGACGTTTGCTCTCCTAGAAAATATTGACAAGTTAGAATATTATTATTACTTTCTTACTAAATTCTTTGGACGAAGATGTATGGTTCCATTATAAATGCAATTTCCAGAATGGGGTCAATGTATCATTAGAAATAATTCTCTTAAATACTACACGACTGTTGGCAATTAAGTGTGATGATGTTTTTCTGTGTAGCAGACGAGAGGGGAGGAAGCCTTTTAAACCAAGTAACGTCTTAATACGTCTCTGGAACTTTAAGCGAGCATTTTAGATCATCAATTTATTGTAAGATTGACGATATTAACTATTGGCAGGTACGCCGACATTATTTCTGAATATTAATATAAAATTGATATTGGGTGAATGTAAAATTATATTTGGTACATTTTGCAGTAATGTTTTGAACGTAATGTGTTCGAATTGGTTATACAGAAGATGCGTTGGTATATTATCTCATTGATAAAATGTGCCATTAAACCGACATTTCTCTTAACTATGCAATAGTCCCTAGGTAATATCATAGTTAGTCATGAATGAGTTGGTACGCCGACAACCACCTGGACAGACCAAAGAAAACTCGGTTATGGCAACGAATATTACGACTTCCACTCTATTATTCTCACGCATAGTGGACGTCTTGAGACTAAACTCTAAATTTATTTTAAGAATAGTCTGTGTTTATAGGTATATTCAATTAACAAAATATTACGGTATGTGCGAACGGTATTTAACAATTTTTTCTTGAGGTATACTTCCTCTTCCTTAGGTGTTAAACAAGTGACCAGTATTACGTGCTGCAAACCGACTTAAAACTCCGTTACATGATGAAACTAGATATAAGAGCACATACTTTCACTCATTATTTCTAACTGTTGCAAATTTTCAAAAGTTCACAATCCTTTCAAGCGCACTTTCTTCTATTAGTGGAAAAATCGAAGAAAATAATTGGAGCGGTTTTTGAGAAAAAAAAGTTTTTTTTATAAATACCATTAACATCAAGCAAACATTTCGTGAACACTACTCATTGTCTTCAAAGTATTCTACCTGGCCTTTTTTAAAGATCTGATTTTCTATAAGTTGTCATTGAAGATAAAAATCTCCATCTTGAATATTATACTATTTTTGCAATGTCAATTTTTTGCAATTTTCGAAAATACCTGAGTTCGGTGAAAACTGGACTATCACCTATTTTCTTACCGTTTTTTGATACGTTCGAGGAGAAAATTTAAAGAAAATACTTGGATCAATTGTATAAAATCGAATTGTTTAAACTTTGTCTATATTTCAAGCAAAATTACGGGAAAAGCACGCATATTTTCAAAAAATTGTACATGTCATTACTTTAATGTCTGCCTTTGAAGCCCATATTTCATGCGGGAAACATACCCACGCCATTTTCACGAGCTCTGTACACTCATTGAGGATAAAGTTTAATCCAAACGTTTGGTGCCGTTTTCGAGAAAAAATTGAAAAGAATTGAGCCTTTATGTGAAGTCCTCAAAAGAACAAATTATCTGTTTTAAACTCACAGGGCCTCGAGTTCCTACAAATAGATTGGAGAATATAAATTTTAGAAAAAATATTTTGAACGATTTAGGTGGTAAGGAGAGACAGATGGACAGTCAAAACATATTATAACTAGGCGTGTTAGAAGAAGTCAAGTTCCTACAACTAGAAACAACCTTTACCTACTTTTTCGTTACTACAGCCCGGCAATGCGAGATTTTCTGTAAAATCATAGTCAGTTTCCGGCGCACAAATTTCCTTTCTCTTCTTAGAAAGTAGGGCGAGAAAATAAAAACACGTTTTCTCAATAACGGCTCCAAATCTTTTCTTTCAATTTTTTTCGCAGTTGGGGCAACGGAATTTAAAAATCGCGCAGGACTCATTTTTGTTGAACTCTGAATTTTCGAACATTGCAGGAGTTAGACATAATACGAGAAAGTATGTGCTGAGCACCAACAGAGTCGAAACGCAACAGAGAATATAGACTCCAAAAATGATATTTTCCAATTGATCTGAAGGAACTGAAGGCCCTGCAAGTTTGAAATGGATATTTTAATTTTTGAAAATACTTTGCATGAAGCCTAGAGATTTTCAAAATTTTCTCAAAAATAGCTACAAAGTTTTTATTCACATTTTCTCCTCGGATAACGTACAGAACACTTAGAAGAATGTTCCAGGTCTCATTTTCGTGGAAATCCTTGATTCTTCGAAAATTGCAAAAGTTCAATATTTTGCAGCGTCATTCCACAACTATAATATATATATATATATATATATATATANNTATATATATATATATATTATTTTCCTTAATAAAATCTGTTCTTCAAACACAGATGTTAAAATCTGCCAATTTTGTCACGTAATATTTTGGAAAATGTGAGTAATTTTCTCGTAATTCTGCGTTATATTTATGCAATTAAAATAAAATTTAAACAATTATTTTATTAAAAAACGGCCCCATTATTTTTAATTAATTTTCTGTTCTTATGTAACAAAGAAAAGTAAAGAAGTTTGTGTTTTTCCCAATTTTGGTAAACTCTCAGAATTTTCGAAGAAAAATATTAATGCAAAAACAATATTAATAACTTTTTCCTGTAATTTAATATTTTTGCCAAAAAATGGGGCTAGGAACAATTCTTACAGACCTTGATGCATAAGAGGAGAAAATTTAGAAGAGTAAGAGGTTGGAACAACTTTTCACCAACAATTTTCAAAACTATTACTCGCCTGGTCAATAGTTTTAGAAAGACGTTGTAATTTGTTCAGTAATAATAGATTAAGTAACTTGAAAATCCTACAAAGAGAGAAGTAAAATTTAAACAATTTAAATTTTATTGGCGTTGGGGCAAATTGTAAAGTGCAATGAAGTGTGTTGAAACAAAGGGCAGAGAAGTGCAGTGCGGAGGGGTGCAGCAGAATTCAGTTTTGGGTATCGTCGTGCGATCTAGATCTGTCCTGTACTACATCGCACGGCACGGCGGTCCGTACGGTGGCTTAATAATATTACTATCAGATTATTATTATTATTACTATTGTTCATATTATATTATTGTTGTTGTATTATTCGCGACTAAAGATGCGATGTGTCTATTAAATATGAAATCTGCTCGAGGTTACTGGCATGTTAAATATACTCTGAAAACACATGTTTGTTTATAGAATACTTATTTCTAACGTTTGAGATTCAACGCAACTGCCAATTTTTGACAGTTTTAGAAAAAATCCTCGGAAACGTTAAGATTACGCACATCATTTCCTCAAATGGTAATCTTGCAATTAATATAAACGTGTTTAAAATGTCAAACAAATGAAATTATATACAAATATAATGAAAAAGTAATGTCAGCGTGTGTGTTTATATCCGGCATTTTGGTTCCGACGTTTTGAATATTAGGCATAAAATTCTAATTATGCAATTTTAAAAGAAGTCCCTCCCGTAATTCGAGCGAAGCGAAATGTGGTTTGTGTTATTTGCTTGAATCTACCATTTTCAATTTGGAATTTTAACTTGAAGGTCGAATACAGCGACTCTCAAAATGGGTATGACTAAGTGTATTTCTCTAGTTTCAATGCGTTGCTATGAAGTGATTGAATCGATTCCTCTTATGCTCCGTCACAAACCACGCCATCTCACTTCTGAACCCTCCCTGGTCTCCCTCATGGGTGCTCGCCGTCTAGCTGCAGGCCACACGTTCGCGCCGCCTCTCTGGCATACCTGTTGCTGCGTAACAAGTTCGCCTTGCTCTCCGACAGGTTTTTCTGCACTTTCTTCAACGTAACAAATAAGAATACCATGGCCTTATTCAGCTCACGTATCGGAGTCTAGATAGCTGCCGAGGAGTCTTGCCTGATCCCTCCCCTGATACATAGCAAGACAAGCGGATCACACGAACCTTCTCAGAGAGTTGTTCTCTGTGTTTGCAATGTTTAATGAATGTCATTTAAATAGTTGTAAACCGGAAACTGCGAGCACTGACGCAAGTGAAAATGTTATGAAAATGCATATTAATAGCATTTAAAAACTTATGCGGAAATCCGGGTCGCCGTGTAAGAACCCCTGCCACCAACCTCTTTCCAGGGAGCGAGCTCAACGAGGTCAATGAACTCCGCTGAGCTGGACGGACAGTGAACAGCCGGTAGGCTGTTATTATTAGGCACGCGTTTCCATTCTGGACTTTCAGAGCCGGTGTGTTTAGTAAAGTTTTCATGGTTTAGGTCGCCTCGCTCTCTAATTTCACGACGCCTGGGTTGCGTTGAATGCAAACACAACTAACGTGTAATTTGCACTGGCATTAAATATGGTGTGCATTAAATATTGGAGTAAGAAACAAAAAAATAAAAAACTAAGTTTGCAGTTCACGTAATGGTAATTTTTTGATTATGAAAAGTGATTTTTATGTTTTTGAAGTTTATTAAGAAAATACATATTAAATAGCAATGATTTTCATTTATCTGGGTCGTTTTTAGTAGATTCTAAAATTCTCGTTCCAAGGATATGGTATGCCGCTTTCTCTGAAATAATGTAAATTATTTCCTGGATTGTAGACCTTGTATTCAAAATTATGAATATGAATATAGAATAAAAATGTTTAATTGATATAGCTACACGAATCTTTCCGTTCTTGCGCAGCTGTATTTGTACTTAGAAAAGACGTTTTCTGCCATTCAGTGCAAACCATTTTTCGAGCGTAAATAGTTTGAGTAGTGATTTACACATGCACTCCAAGTAGTAAAGTAAATATATTCAAGGGGAAAATAAAAAAAATAAATACGATGCGGAGAAAAAGTAGATTTTCAGCAAAAGGTAAACTCATCAGTAGCAAACAATTCAGTTATTCCTGTTGGTTGTTAGCTTAAAAATCTCTATGTTATTTCACACTAACGGAATCAACAAAAGAATTAATTAACAAAATAATAAAATAAAAAAAGCAGTTGACAAAACCAATTCAAGATGAATCTTTTCTGCGTTTTCATCAAACATATTCATCCCTGACCGAATGTAATTTGTTTGTGTTTCGGACCATGAATAGAGTAAAACACTTTATTTTCAATTTATAACTCCTTATCTAGAGTTATATAATGCACAATTTGGTGATATCAGATCGTTTTAAAAGTTTCTGTTAGATAAAGACCTACAGTGTATCGAAAACGTAGTGACAGGTTACATTTCATGCTACAAAATCATTAATAGTTCGTTTATAATACTCTGAAAATGTAATATAATGAAACTTACGCTTTGTTGATGAGTCAACGTATTATGTTAATAATACATTAACGTTTTATTCTTGGCAACAATAAAAGGATGAAAACTAATTCATTTATTCCATATTTTGAGTTTTGCTCTCAATTTTTCCTCTAAAAGGTTCATATGCTACATGACGTTATTTCCTTATTTAAATTTATAACTGTGGGTGTTTCAAGTTACTCCATGGTTGGGAGTTTCTTGAATTCCACGTTTCTAAGCATGTGTCAGGCAATAAAAACGGAAATAATAACTTTCAATACTGTAAGCTGCTAAAAAATATATAAAAACAACATGAAAATGTATTCTTTTCCGTTTTAATACAAGATTTCATCATCTTCAGACTATGGCAACTGTAGGATAGTATCTAAAAGTCTCATATGTTAATGAGAATGCAAAAACGCCCTCGTCTCATCCGTATGAGGAAATGCGAGCAATACATTTCTTTTTTTGAAATGGCACATGTCTTCTTTATTCGGAAATACTCATGCTAGATGTTTAAAACGAGTAAAAATAATTAAATGAGTGAAACTGTTGGTGATTTTTATACACATTTAGGGAATTAATTTAGATTTTTCCTAATATGTCAAGTTTAATTTAGACGAGCACCAAAATAAATATTTTAAATAAAAATACTTGTTGAGGTAGCAAACAATTATGAGAGTAATAACATCAGAATCGAGAAGAGGTATTTTTGTAAATATTATAGATTTGATAGTCTAAGTTGTAGAAAAGTTTTGGAGGGTGCGTTTTAGAAGGAAAATTGATAACGATATAAATGAAAGAAAAAATAGTTCCCTGGATATACTCAATTCAATTTCTGAATACGTTAAGGGTTTGTTGTGGGGATTTGGTAAAATATACCAAAGAGACAACAACCCACGATAAATAATGATGCAACTTAAAAAATTAATCCAAATTTGTTTGACGTCACCCCTGATTATTATATATATAAATAACGAGATCGGATGCATTCTCTTAATTACTCGTATGAGCTAAAACATTGATATTTTTTGTTATTCAAGGCCACATTAACTACTAGATCATTAGTGACCACTATTGATTTAACTTTAGGGGTATCTGTATACTAAATGAAATGATGATCATGAGGGATGAAAGAACAAATTCAACCATTCCCGTGGCGGGACTCGAACCCGGGATCCCTTTGCCAGAGATCGCTGCAGCGCTACTGCCTAAGCAATCTCGGCCACATTGACATTTTGCGTCAGCAAATATTTCAGTTTCTGTCTATAATTGCTTTTTAAAACTGATACAAATTGCAAAAATATATATCCCCCGCGAAGCTACTTAAAGAATATACTATACTAGGTATTATATTTTAATTATATTACCGATTAAGGTCTTTTAACACGCTATTTATCTACAAACTAATTATATTGTGAGCAAAGATAGTATATAGAATTTTAAATTCCTCTTCCAGTTTTCCAACATTAATGAATCACAAATATATATCGATATTAGTCCCACAAAATGTAAACAATAATCATCTTGATGTCGTAGGCTTCCGCGGCCAGAGTCATGATCTGGGCTGTCCGGGTGACGCCGCGTCGATGGTAATAATATATAATATATAATAATATATATATATATATATATATATATATATTATATAAAACTCTCGAATGGCAGCATGGAAAAGTTTGTCGTTAGTTTCCAATAAAACTAATACTATATTCAATTTTCCCGCAGGCAATTCCCATATTTGCTCATATACACGCATGCATGTTATTGCTGTAGGGTTGTAAATAAGTTAACCTAATACATTGTAACATTATTTACAAATTAAATATGTACTTTCCTTTTTTGAAAACCATAAATAGATTTTTATCCAAAAGGCCGTGCGCTTCCAAAATGATTTCCTTTAACATAATATTTGTCATCTGATATCACGATACTTATTTTTCCCCAAACAACCCAGGTTGGACTTCCATCTTATTGCATATTTTTAAAGGTTAATTCCCTCTTCCTTTTCTTTTTTTTGGGGGGGGTGGTG